>PVJD01004001.1:0-147737 GCA_004026545.1 Mormoops blainvillei | reverse complement strand
AGCAGTGAGAGCTGTGGATCTCCTCCCTCATGACCTCGCTCCCAGAAATATTATAATGAAGGCAAAATTGGAACTGAAGTCTGCTCTACATACAACAATTTATTGCCAGATCCTTATACCCTATTCACACAAGAGCTAAGCTACCTGTACAATGTTTCTAGCCAACCACATATCTCAAACACTATTAATTTTACAAAGAAACATTGTTTCAGATATCTTGTATGCTAATTAACTAGCTACTGCAGATTCAGATAGAAATATTTTAAATGCCACAGTCAGTTATTTCTCTAATGTGGATTTCTGAAGTCTTTCAAATGCTAATTAACCACTCAAGGCATGTGGATTTCTGATTAAAATATTTCAAATGTTCTAATCATTCCTAGGTGTAGATTAAACTAGCACACACTTTGACATTACTCTGACTGAAACACTGAAGCAATTTTAAATGAATTACATCTGTTTAACAGAGCCTCAGCCCAGGATGATTTAGATAAAAGCCTGCTTAGGAAAAGGAAGGTCGACCAGTTGACATCCTGTGGTCTTCCTCTTAGCCAGTGATTCTTGACTGCCTTCCAATATACACTTGGGCAGTTTCTAGATAGGGCTTGATATTGTCATATAATGCTCCCTGATAAAAGTAGCAGTTTTAAGCCTGGCCATCAGAGGTCAGTAAACGCCTACATACTCACTATTTTCCATTGGAAATCATTTTTAAGAACAGAGCGTGTTATAAATTAATTTACATTCAGATGGGAGAGTTTTTCTTAATCTTTAAAGAAGTTAAAGAAGTAATTCTCCAAAGAAACCTAAGAAATGCTTGGGCCATGGGCAGAAGACTATTTCCTCATTTCAACCCCCATCTTACATACAGCTTAAGATAAAAGGTTCTGTATAAATTCTAATAGCGTAAGCCTGGATTTAGTTTCACTTGCAGCAAAAGAAAAGCATTCAAAAGAATGTAGGTTTCTAAAATGAAACATAATTCCTGTTATTTGTATACATTATATTAAGTTCTCAATTTTTATTTTAACTTCACAATGACCTTTGAGGTTGGTAAGGAGGTGTTATTGCAACAGTTTTATAGACTGGGACAGTCACACAGAGCAGTGTGAAACTAACCTGAGATCCAGAGTCTAGTCTGTAGTCCATAGCCCTCAAAATATTTACCTTCTCTAGCCTCCACCACAAACTACCTTATATCTTTGTTACACCACACATGTGCTCATTTATGTCTTTCTCTCCAATGACAATGACATTATTAGCTCCCTGGGGCAGAAATCCAGTCCCTTCTCTATTACCCCACAATGACTGGAATATAGTTAATAAAGAAATTGAATTTGATAACTAAATATCTAAATTAAATTTTCCTATTTCCTGTTCCTGTTTTCTGTGCACTCTGCAGTACACACACATTCACACACACACACACACACACACACACACACACACACACAGATGGGCATCAGCCCCAACCGGGAGAAATCCCAGGATGAATTATAAGCCTAAAAGCAGAGAAACCCACCTATTCCAATCGAGACACAACCAGGTATTGAACCCAGTAGTTCACTAGAGCAGGTCTTCAAACAAATTGATTTTTTTACCCAAGCAGCAAAACTATCTAAGCACTCATCCCTAATATACAGATATTTATTTATAATTATAAATATGTATCTCTATTAATATGTTTATATTCTAATAGATAATCAAAATAAAAATAAATATAAAATTAAGATGAAATAAAAATGTTTTGGTAGTTATATATTTCCTTTATAGTGCTAGAAAAGTATTTTTGTTCTGTAAATATTATTATATTATGATACCAATATGATTGAACTATCACCTCCATGTTTATAATTTATTTATAAATTACAAATATAGAAACACTTAAAACACACAGGAATAGATATTGAAAATGAGCTAATGACACGATAAAATATTTTAAATAATTATATATCATCCTTTTGATGCTACAAAACACCTTTCTGTTTTCATATCATTGTTTTCTTGGGTTAATGCAATTCAAATATTTGAGTTTATTTGGATACTTAGTTTTAGTAGCCATAGAAGCTAGAAAAGTAGCTCCACAAAAACATGTTATATAATATTGCAAATGATGTGTTTAATAATTCTGCATCTTATTATGTAAGATTATATTGTCATTGTTTTTAATCTCATAATAAAAATCTACTAAAGCATGTCTGCACTACCGTTTTCTTGTAGATCACATGCTTGCACTATTAGTATTGTCTTATAGTCTCTCACAGTCTTTGTGAGAATCTCTTTAAGCCACTGGTCCATTAGGGAAGATGATTTTACTTAAGCTGGATGCACTGTCATATGTCACAATGCAACAAAAGTGAAGGAAGGAAGGAGTGGAATGGCCCCCTCCAGCCTCTTCTTGTGGACCCCCACCCTGCTCTAAGAGTACCTCATCTACTGCCACAATTTGTGACCATACGACATGTGAACTGAACCAACTGTCAGTCTATATACTGAATATTACAAAAACTTAAATTCCTTTTTATAATTTTAGAAAAAATAAGAAATAAAAAATTTAAAAAAAATTTCACAGCTAATGGATCTTTTTCTCCCCAGCTAATGCTGACACTCCTCCCACCCTGATGACCACGGCTAGAAGGCAAGTCCAGTTACATACAGGAACTTCAGGACTTCCAGTCAAGATGGAGGCATAGGTAAACATGGCTCACGTCTTGCACAACCACAGCAAAAATTACACTAGACTACAAAACAACTATCACCCAAAATCATCAGAAAATCAAGCTGTATGGAAGTCTGACAACCAAGGAATTAAAGAAGTCACATTCATCCAGGCAGGTAAGAGTGGTGGAGACATGGAGATGCCAGGAGAGGCGCTCAGACATGGAGAGCAGAGAAGCAGAAAGGGTGGTCCCACATCCATACGTGATGGGTAAAAATCAGGAGGGATGTCTCAGGAGCAAGGTATCCTAGCCCCACACCAGACCACCCAGCCCAAGGTTCCAGCTCCAGGAATGTAAGTCCCCATAACTTCTAACTGCTGGTTGTAAAAACCAGTGGGTGTTGAGGCAGTGGAAGAAACTGCAAGATTCTTGGGAGTTTCCTCTTAAAGGGCCCACAATGGATTTAGGACTTATGCAAACTCACTCCCTCTGGGCTCCAGCACAGGGGCGGCACCTAGAAGGGCAACAGTGGGATATGGAGAGAAATTGAAGTGTCTGGCATCAGGGCAAGTTCTGGGGAACAGCTTCCTCCTGGACAAAACCCCAGAGGCCAGGCAATAGCATTGTCCCCTTCCTGAGCCCTCCTCCACACAGAGCCACAGAGCATTGACACCATGTCACAGATTCCATCAACCTGGCTCCCAGGGGTTATCCCACTCAGGTGATCACCTAAGGCTCAACCCCATCCAACTTACTGGTGTGCATCTCTTCAATAGGCCATGCTTCTAAGACAGGGTCTCAAAGTAGCTCTACCTAACACATAGAAACAAACACAGGGAGGCTGCCAAAATGAGGAGACAAAGAAATATGGCCCAAATGACAGAACAGGACAAAACTCAAGAAAAAGGACTAAACAAAATGGAGATAAGCAACCCATTAGATGCAGGGTTCAAAGTATTGGTTATTAGGATGCTCAGGGAACTCACTGGATACTTCAACAGCATAAAAATGACCCAGGCAGAAATGAAGGTTACATTAAGTGAAATAAAAAAAAAAAATCTACAGGGAACCAACAGTAGAGGGAATGAAACAGAATCAAATCAATGATTTGGAACATGATGAACAAAAAAATATGCGTTCAGAAAAGCAAGAAGAAAAATAATCAAAAACAACAAGGATAAGCTAAGGAGCCTCTGGGACAACTTCAAATGTACCAACATTCAAATCATAGGGTTGCTGGACATAGAAGAGAAAGAGCCAGAAATTGAAAACTTATTTGAAAAAATAATGAAAAAAAACTTCCCTAATTTGCTGAAGGAAATAGACATACAAACCCAGGAAGCACAGAGAGTCCCAAATAAGGTGGACCCAAAGAGGAACACACCAAGACACCTCATAATTAAAATGCTAAAGGTTTAAGCTAAAGAGAGAATCTTAAAAGCAGCGAGAGAAAAGCAGAGAGTTACCTACAAAGAGGTAACTTAAGTTCCCATAAGACCATCAGCTGATTTCTCAAAAGAAACTTTGCAGGCTAGATGGGACTGGCAAGAAGTATTCAAAGTGATGAAAAGCAATGACCTATAACCTAGATTACTCTATCCAGCGGAGCCATCATTTGGAATTGAAGGGCAGATAAAGTGCTTCCCAGACAAGGTAAACCTAAAGGAGTTCATCATCACCAAGCCATTATTATATGAAATATTAAAGGGACTTATTTAAGAAGAAGAAGAAGAGCAAAATGATGAACATTAAAATGGCAATAAATTCACAATTTTCAACAACTGAATCTAAAAAACAAAGTAAACAAGCAGAACAGAAAAAGGTTCATAGATCATTTGGAGGGTTATCAGTTGGGAGGCAGAAAGGTAAGAATGTGGGAAAAGTTACAGAGGTTAGGAATTACAAACTGGCAGTTACAGAATAGACAAGGGGTTATTAACAACAACAGAAGAAATGGAGTAGCTAAAGAACTTATATGCATGGCCTGTGGACATGAACTAAAGGGGGAATTGTTGGAGGGAATGGGGGTACTGGGTGGAGGTGAGCAGTGGGGGAAAAATTGGGACAACTCTAATAGCATAATCAATAAAATATATCTTTAAAAAATACAGGAACTCCACAACCTGGCCTCATGGGTGCAGAACAGTTCCAGGCCCCGGAGAGGTAAAAAAAAAAGACACTATTTTTTTCTATTGCTGCATAACTAAAGTACTGCAAACTTAGTGACTTAAAATAACAGGCGTTTATTATCTCACACTTCCTGGGACAGCGGTCTGGGCATGGCTCAGCTTAGGGTCCTACAAGGCTGCATGCAATTCAGGTATTGGCCAGGATTGGATTCTCACATGGAGGGTTGGCTGTGCAAGGATCCACCTCCTCACTCGCAGTTGTTGATGGCATTCAAGTCCTGTGACTATAGTTCTGAGTGGTCAGGTTTTACTGGCTGTTAGTGAGAGACCGCTATCAGTGCCTAGAGGCTGCCCACAGTTTCTTGCCAACTGGGGTTCCTCAGCATAGGTAAGGAAGATGACATTCTTCCTTACAGTCATGTAGGGGGAGAGAGGATCCAGCAAGACCAAAGATACAAATTTTTGTAATGCAATCACATGATCACAAACTCATAATCATGAAACTCCATCACCTTAGCCCGATCAGTAAGAAGCAAGGCCCAGGGCCGCCCACACTCAAGAGGAACGGAAACACACAATACCATGAATACCAGGAGGTGGGATTTCATGGGACCACGTTAAGATTTTGTCTGCTACATCACTGTTTGTCATCAAAAGGAAAAGATTCCCCAACCAAAACCCCAATCTTAAAGTTATAAACTACATCCTTGACAGTGTTTCTCAAAGTACAGTTCTCGACCAGTGGTCTCGGGGTCACCCAGGGACTTGTGAGAAATACGGGTTCCTGAGTTAACTACAGATTATGTCTCAGGCTGGCTTCATCAGAGTTTCATGAGCTGGGTACTAGGAATCAGCATTTTTAAACAGCTATTCACTACTTATCACTGAAGCTTAAAAATCACTACTCTGAGCACAGGCCAGAAGTACAGGAAACTGAGAGGTGGAATAATATGACATCTCCTGGTTTGCTATGGAAAGGAAAACCAGAAGCACAATAACATAGAACCTGAGAGCTAAAGGCATCTCAAAGGTCACCTAAACCAGGGGTTCTTCAACCTGCAGAGGTTCAGCCAGATCAATTAAGTCAATCTCTGGAGGTCGGGTCAAAATCAGCCTTTATAGAAAGGTACGTTCTACGTCACTTACCCTGAGTCAAGAATTACTAGCCTAACCCAAAACCCTAACTTTAAAGAAAAGGAAACTCAGGCCAAATGAAATTTATATCATTTGCGTAGAGTCTCGCAGATTCTAATGACGAAGCACTTAGCTGTCTTGACCAGGTGTCCAGCATTCTCTCCATTATTTAACAGTTCCTCTAAGGGCTGATTTTCGCTGAAAAGGGTTAATGCTGGAAATATTTGACAGTCAAGTGTTTTCACAATATTGGTAAATGTTCTTTCTAAAATCAATTCTGTACTTATGTCTCTATTTCTATAAGAACTAAAAGGAAAAAGCTGCCAGACCGCTGACTATAGCAGTATTACTGGCAGGAAGTGCAGTTATAATTACACAAAAAGCTCTTCCCTTTAGCTGTGTTTCTCTCAAGTGGTTTTTAAAAACCAAGCATTACATATCTATGCATGAATAACTGGTCAGGACTTAAATATTTGTGTTTTCTTTAATGGCTTCAAACTTGTGTTCTCAGAGACAGGAAGTAATAAAATGTAATCAAGCATGTAATTTTCAATCACCTTTGCTTCTTTCTTTCACTTTGTACTTTTTCTTTTCCCCGTGTTCTTGCTTATGTTACAAAGTAACCTTAAAAAGCCCTGCACAGCTGAGGTGAATAGGCCGAGGGAGGGAGGGGCCTAGTTTCTAATCCTTGCTATGCCCTAGTTATGGCATACAAGACAATTTGTTTAATGTCCCTATCTTCTTTTTCTTCAAGGTAGATAAAATAATCCATGCTCTGTTTATATCACAGAATCCTGAGGAGATAAGAATTGTCAAAGTAGTTCACAAACATAAGTACTGTAGAACTGCAATCTATTACAATCACAATATGTTTCTGATAACACAGATTTTGGTGTAAGGTATGACTATTGGAAGCCACATGCAAAACAGTTTCCTGAAAGTGTACCTCTCAGGAGACGTGTCAGTAAGGAACGTTATATGAGACTGAGAAAGCAAATTCTCAAAGCAGACACAAAGCATCGTCTTTTTTGTTGTCTGTTGATTCCTAATTAATAGTGTCTAAATAGTCACCATTTCTTGCTTAACTTCTGTACCTTTTACCCAGATCTTATCTGCCTAAATTTTTCTAATTCTGCCTTACTGTCCCATTTTAATTTTTTTTAATTCTGTTCTTCCCAAAACACACACACACAAAATTAAAACCACTGCCCAGAACAACATATAGAACTACAAAAAAGAATCAAGACCTAACGCACTGATTTTTAGATAGCAAAACAGCATATTCCTATACATAGCAAGAAGTCCTGTGGGTATATTTTGTTTTTTGGACAATAGGACAGAATAGTACACTTTTTTTAATTGATTATGAAAGTAGACTGACTTTACAATAAATGGGAAGAAACCATGTAGAGAAAACAATATCACTTACCCAGAGTTAATCATGTTTAACACTTTCATACACTTTCTTCTAGACTTTCTTCTGTATAAATGGACAAATATGCTTGTGAATGTTTCAAAATTGGGACGAAATATGCATACAATTTTAGATCCTCACTTTTAAATTTAACATTTTCTCATCAATACTGTTTCATATCCTTAATTTTTATAGTCATGATTTTTCATGGTTTTGTCTTATTCCATTGTATTAGAGAATTATGATGTAATTTTTTATTCTCTTATTGTTAGGCAAATTAATATAATAAGTACTATCATTTAACAAAGACCTAGATGGTGCTCGTAATCATGGCAATAACTTCATATAGATTTTTTCTTTTTAATAGATTTTATTTTATATAGCAGCTTTAGGTTCAAAGAAAAAATGAGAGGAAGGCACCATTTCCCATATACCTGCTGCCTCTACACACAGATAGCCACCCTCCACTATCAATATTCCCCTCCAAAGTGGTACATTTGTTACAGTGGATAAACCTACATTGACACATTATAATCACACAAGTCTATAGTTTACGTTAGATAGGGTTCATTTTTAGGGTATGTTTTATGGCCTTGGACAGGTATATAATGACATATATTCACCATTATAATTTCATACAGAGTAGTTTCACTGTCCTAAAAATCCTCTATGTCCCACCTACTCATGTCGCCCTCCCCCAAAACCCCTGACAACCACTGATCTTTTTACTGTCTTTTACTGTTTTACCTTTCCAGAATGTAATGTAGTTGAAATTATACAGCATGTAGACTTTTCAGATTGGCTTCACTTGGTAATATGCATTTAAGTTTCCCCCATGTCTTTTCATGGCTTGATTGCTCGTTTCTTTTTAGCATGGAATAAAATTCCATTGTCTGGATGTACAACAGTATATTTATTCATTCACTTACTAAAGAACATTAAGGTTGCTTCCCTGCTAAGGAAGCTATTATCAAAGTGAACCGATGGTATGGGAGAACATATTTGCCAGTGATACATCAGACAAGGGTTTGATCTCCAAAATATATAAAGAACTCATATGACTCAACACCAGGACGAGAAACAATCCAATTAAAAAATGGGCAAAGGTCCTGACTAGACACTTCTCGAAGGAGGACATACAGAGGGCCCAGAGACATATGAAAAGATACTCAACATCATTAGCCATCAGAGAGATGCAAATTAAAACCACAATGAGATATCACCTCACATCTGTCAGAATGGTCATCATTAATAAATCAACAAACAACAAGTCCTGGCAAGTATGTGGAGAAAAGGGAACCGTAGTCCACTGTTGATGGAAATGCAGACTAGTGCAACCACTGTGGAACACAGTAAGGAATTTCCTCAAAAAATTAAAAATGTCCCCTGCTGGTGTGGCTCAGTGGATTGAGTGCCTGCCTGGAAACCAAAGGGTCACTGGTTCGATTCCCAGTCTAGGGCACATGCCCGGGTTGCAGGCCAAGTCCCCAGTAGGGGGAGCACAAGAAGCAACCACACATTGAAGTTTCTCTCCCTTTCTTTTTCCTTCCCTTTGCCTCTCACTAAAAATAAATTAATAAAATATTTTTTTAAAAAGCTCCTCAAAAAAAAAGTTTAAAAAAATTTAAAAAATTTAAAATGGAACTGCGTTTTGACCCAGTGATTCCACTGCTGGGAATATTCCCTAAGAAACCTGAAACACCAGTTCAAAAGAACTTATGCACCCCTGTGTTAATTGCAGTGATATTTACAAGAGCCAAGTGTTGGAAACAGCCTAAGTGCCTATCAGTAGATGAGTGGATTCAAAAACTGTAGTACATTTACACAATGGAATACTATACAGCAGAAAGAAAGAATTCCTACCTTTTGCAACAGCCTGGTTGGAACTGGAGACTATTATGCTAAGTGAAATAAGCCAGTCAGTGAAAGAGAAATACCATATCATCTCACTTGTAAAAGGAATCTAATGAACCAAATAAATTAATGAGCAAAATAGAACCAGAGGCATGGAAACATGTAACAGACTGACAGCTGTCAGTGGAAAGGGGGTCAAGGGGAATGGTAGAAAGAAAGGGAAGGGACTAGTCAAAGAACAGGTATGAGTGACCTACGGACATGGACAACAGTGTGGGAACTGACTGTGGGAGCAGATGGTGGGCTGGCTGGAGGAGGGCAAAGGGGGACAAATTGGGACGACTGTAATAGAATAAACAATAATAAAAAAGAAAATTAGACAAAACTGATTTCACAAAAAATAAAGAACATTAAGTTTGCTTCCAAGTTTTGGCAGTTATGCATAAGCTGCTATAAACATCCATCTGTAGGTTTCTGTGTGGACATAAGTTTGCAGGTCCTTTGGGTAAATATAGAGGAACACAACTGCTGGATCATATGGAAAGGGTGTGTTTAGTTTTACAGGAAACCAACCGACTTGTCTTCTAAAGTGCCTGTATCATTTTCCTTCCCCACAAGAAATCAGGTTCCTGTGGCTCCACACACTCACTAGCATGTGATGTTGTCCATGTCCTGGATTAGCTATTCTAATACGTATAGAATGGTATCTTGCAGTTTTAATTTCCATTTTCTTAATGACATATGATCTTTTCATATGTCTTTTTGCCATCTGTATATCTTTTTTGATGAGGTGTTTATGAAGGTCTTTGGCCCATTTTTAAATTATGTTGTTTATTTTTTTAATATTTAAGTTTGAAGTGTTCTTTGTATACAGTCTTTTACTAGTTGTGTTCTTTTGCAAATATTTTCCTCCAGTCTATGGCTTGTTTACTCATTTTTTTAACATTGTTGTTCACAGAGCAGAATTTTTAAAGAAGTCTTACTTATGAATTATTTCTTTAACTGATTGTGCCTTTGATATTGTGTCTAGAAACTCACTGTCGTAGCCTAGGTCACTTAGGTTTTCTCCTGTGTTATCTCGTGAAAGTTTTATAGTTTTTCATTTTACAGTTAGGTCTATGATCCATTTTGAGTTAATTTTTGTGAAGGGTGTAAAGTATGGGCCTAGGTTTGCTTTTTATATATTTTTTTGCATGTGGCTGTCTAGCACCATTCAGTGCCATCTTTTGAAAATTAGCCGTTGCTCCATTGTCTTTGCTCCTTTGTCAAGGATCAGTTAACTATGTTTATGTTGGGCTCTTTCTGGGCTTTCTATTCTGTTCTGTTGATCTATTTGTCTATTCTTTCACCAGTACTTTACTGACTTGACTACTGTAGCTTTATAGTAAGTCTTAAAGTCAGGTAGTGTTAACTCTCCAACATTGTGTTTCTCCTCCAATATTGTGTTAGCTATTCTGAATCTTTTGCTTTTCCATATAAAAGTTAAAATCAATTGGCTCATATCCACAAAATAACTTGCCAGGATTTTAATTGGGTTTGCATTAAATATACAGGATCCAGCACAAATAACACCCCTTTTTATTACAAAATCATAAGCATGTAATTCTGTAACATCACAATATCATACTTAATCATACCATATGATATTTTAGGTGAAATGTTGAAATTAAAACTATAAATTATTATACCCATAGTATTACCCTACTGACCACACTCAAGCAGGCATTACTTTTGCAAGACCCTGTGTATATCAAGTCAGGATAAACTGATACCTTGACAACACTGAATCTTCCTATCCATGAATATGAAACATCCCTCCATTTATTTAAGTTCTTTGTTTTTTGTTCATCTCAGTTTTATAATTTTCTTCATATAGATCTTGGTATATATTTTGTTAGATTTGTAGCTATTCCATTTTGGGGGATGCTAATGTAAATGGTATTATGTTTTTAACCTAAAATTCCTCTTGTTCATAGCTGGTATATAGGAAAGCAATTGACTTTTGTAGCTTAACGTTGTATCTTGCAACCTTGATATAATTGTTTATTAGTTCCAGAAGCTCTTTTATCAATTATTTTGGATTTTCTACACAGAAGCTCATGTTGTCTTCAAAGACAGTTTCATTTCTTCCTGTCCCACCTAGGACTCCGAGTACAATGTTGAAAAGCAGTGGCGAGAGAGGACATTCTCCACTTTGTTCCTGACCTTAGTGGGAAAGCTTTGAGTTTTCCACCATAAAGTATGACATTAGCTATAGGTTTATTGTAGGTATTCTTTCGGTTGAGGAAGTTTCCCTTTATTCTCAATTTACTGAGATTTTTATCATAAGTCAGTGTTGGATTTTGTCAAATGATTTTTCTGCATCTGTTGATGTGATCATGTGATTTCTTTTTCTTCCTCAGACCATTGGTGTGATGGATTGCATTAATCGATTTTCCAGTGTTGAACTAGCCTTACACACCTGAGGGGTCAACCTTGTTAAGAACGGCAGAATGCTCTGGTATATTTTTAACTTGTTCTTTCCCTGCCAGAAGCGCAAGATGATTTTTCTTCAATATTAACAGTGAGAACCAGGTCAAACCCCTCAAAGTAAAACTCATAAAAGTGTAGGGTCCCCCTATGAGTGGATCCTCTGGAGTTTTTAAGTCAGAGTTTTCCACAGAGCCTCCAGCAATTCATAAATTACATTCAAGTTTCCATACCACAGCACGAGTTCCCTTGACGTTTTCTGCGTTGGGGTTTTGCTCTGGTAAATTGTGATTCTCTGAAATCACCTGTCTGTCTTTCCAGTTTTGGAAGCAGGGGTTTCCCTGCGACCTCTCTTTTTCTTATAGATCTAAAAAGAACTGTTGGTTTTTTAGTTAATTCAGGTTTTTACTTGTTTTTCAGGTGGAGTGTCAACTTCTAAGCTCTTTACATACTAAGTAACCAGAAGCCTCAGCATTCACGCATTACCTTTTTATTTCTACAAGTAGTTTGAATCATATGAAATATCCAGTATATGATGGTTTTAACAAAAAAAAGGTAATGTCAACGATTTAACCTCATTGATATTACCATTATTATAAAGATACTAATTTTTAGAGGTTAATTACCTGCCCATGTTACACAGCAATCGAAAAGCTAGGATGTGAACCCACATAAGTCTGACTCAAAAGTTCTCATCTTTACCAACACTATTTTATAAGTTTTTAAATTTGGGTTGTTATATTTCTGTTTTTAAACAAATCCTCCCCCATCTGTTTCTATTAACAGTCTTCCTTCTAATTAAAATAATGTGCCTCTACCTCTTTATATTATGTAATTCCCTGATGATCAAAAAGATTCATTCTTTTTCTATTCAGTTGCCTAACCTCTTTCTTTTATTGGAAATCTACACTAATTATTCAAATTAAACTACTTCAAAGACTAGCCATGGAAACACCACAGAGCACTTCACTTTCTGTAGGTTCAAGATGTTCTCTCTTTATTCTTTTATTTTCTGACCTAACATTTTAGATTACCCTATTTGGGTCAGTCATTTTTAGTATACTAGTGGTAGAGAATTAAGCATGTTTTTACTTAGTCTTCCTATGTACAAAACAGCCAGAGGAAAGAAACTCACCCATTAAGCATGTACAATGTGCCACTCATAATAATTTTAAAAATGCACATTATAATATTTCATTCTTACTATAATCCTATGTCATAGAAATTATCATCCTCATTTTATTGATGTGAAAATAGAAAATTAGGTAGTTAATTAACTTGTTTGTGAGCATATAGAAAGGAACTGAGCTAGGATTTCAATCCAGTTTGGAGGCCTAGACAAATACTGATTTTATACAACAAGGATCAACAGAAATATCCACCTGTCAGTAAGCAAAAATCAATCTGGTTTCAATAATCTTCTAAATATATCTTAAAAGTCCTGAAATCTCACTCAAATGTTTTCTCTATTACCACAGTAAAATGGTAAAATGTCTTAGTGATCCCTCCTCTTTTCTGGCCAAGTTTCTCCTTCTAGTGGTTCTTGTTGACAGACTCACTGTGTAACTTTAGACATGCCAGTTAATTCACTGAGTCTTGACTACATGATCTACAAAATTAGGTCCAATTAACTTTAAAAACTCTACAAGTATATGTCTAAGAAGCAAGAAGGTCTACTACCCATGAGAGAAAATAACTACACTAGTAGTTTGTAACTTGAGGAAACCTCCCACACCAAGAAAAATCATATGTGCACTAAATGTAATCAATTATAGGATCTTCTGAAAATATGTAAGGTCAAAGTGAAATAATATGGAGCTTGCAATATACAACTAAATTATTGTAATGTATTTATAAGGAAGCTACAGTACTATAGCTGTTAGTTTGCTCTTGTTAAGAGAAATTTCTGTTTTTTTTAAATTTTATTGATTATGCTATTACAGCTGTCCCAGTTTTTCCCACTTTGCTTCCCTCCACCCAATACCCACATTCCCTCCAGCAATCCCCACCCCCTTAGTTCATGTCCATGGGTTATACATATAGGTTCTTTGGCTACTCATTTCCTATACTGTTCTTAACAGCCCCCTGTCTATTCTGTACCTACCGATTTGTACTTCTTAATCCCTGCACCTTTTCCCTCATCCTCTACCTCCCCACTCCCAACTGATAATCTTCCAAATGATCTCCATATCTATGATTCTGTTCCTGTTCTGCTTGTTTGCTTAATTTGTTTTTTAGGTTCAGTTGTCGATAGTTGTGAATTTATTGCCCTTTTAATGTTCATAGTTTTGGTCTTATTTTTCTTAAATAAGTCCCTTTATCATTTCATATAATAACAGCTTGGTGATGATGAACTCCTTTAGCTTTACTTTATCTGGGAAGCACTTTATCTGCCCTTCAATTCCAAATGATAGCTCTGCTGGATAGAGTAATCTAGGTTGTAGGTCCTTGCTTTTCATCACTTTGAATACTTCTTGCCAGTTCCTTCTAGCCTGCAAAGTTTCTTTTGAGAAATCATCTGTTAAGTCTTATGGCAACTCCTTTGTAGGTAACTCTCTGCCTTTCCCTTGTGGCTTCTAAGATTTTCTCTTTATCTTTAACCTTTGACATTTTAATTATGATGTGTCTTGGTGTGTTCCTCTTTGGGTCCATCTTGTTTGGGACTCTCTGCTTCTTGGGTTTGTATGTCTATTTCCTTCAGCAAATTAGGGAAGTTTTCTTTCATTATTCTTTCAAATAAGTTTTCAATTTCTTGCTCTTCCTCTTCTACTTCTGGTACCCCATATGATTTGAATGTTAGTACATTTGAAGATCCCCTAGAGACTCCTTAACCTATCCTCATTTTTTTTCATTCTTTTTTCTTCTTGTTTTTCTGAACACATGCTTTTTTGTTCCTTATGTTCCAAATCATTGATTTGATTCTCAGCTTCATCTCCTCTACTGTTGGTTCCCTATGTATTTTTCTTTACTTCACTTAGTGTAACCTTCATTTCTGCCTGGGTCTTTTTTATGCTGTTGAAGTACCCAATGAGTTCCTTGAACATCCTAATAACCAATATTTCGAGACCTGCATCTGATAGGTTGCTTATTTCCATTTTCCTTTAGTCCTTTTTCTGGAGTTTTGATCTGTTCTTTCATTTGGGCCATATGTCTTTGTCTCCTTATTTTGGCAGTCTCTGCGTATTTGATTCTGTGTAGTAGGCAGAGTTGCTTTGACTCCCTGTCTTGGTAGCATGGCCTATTGTAGAAAAAGTGCACTGGTACATTGGATGAGGTGGAGCCTTAGATAATTGCCAGGGCAGGGCAATATGTGTCTCCATTCTGTGGCTCTGTGGAGGGGAGCGCTCGGAGAGGAGACAATGCTGCTGCTTGGCCTCTGGAGTCTTGCCCAGGGGGAGGCTGTCTCACAGCACTTGTCCTGTTGCTAGCCACTTCAATTTCTCCCCATAGGCCACTGGTGCCCTTTCAGCTATTGCCCTGGTGTTGAATCCCAGCGAGGGGTGAGTCTGCGTAAGTCCTAAGTCCATTGCGCATCCTTCCAGAAGAGTCTCTGAAAATCCTGCAGTTTCTTCCACTGTCCCAACCTTCACTGATTTTTATAGTCAGAAGTTATGGGGACTTATTTTCCTGCCACTGGAGCCCTGGGCTGGGTGGTCTGGTATGGGGCTGGGATCCTTCGCTCCTGAGATATCCCTTCCTCACAATGTACCCCTCCCTCCCATTTTTTATCCAGCACACATTGATGTGGGACTGCCTGTTCCACATCCCCATGCCCCTCCATGCCTCTCCATGCCACACCGCGGCTCCGCGGCTCTCCAGGAGTCTCTGTATCTTCACCCATCCTACCTGTCTAGATGAATGTGGCTTCTTTAAATCCTTGGTTGTTGACTTCCTCCCAGCTCAATTTTCTGACAATTCTGGGTAATGCTTGTTTAGTAGTCTAGCTGTAATTTTTGCTAAAGTTGTGTGAGGGGGTGAGGCGTGTTTACCTATACCTCATCTTGACTGAAAGTAGAAAGCTTTCTTTTTGGTGTTGTTTTTATTTTGTTTGGGGGAATGTTATGTTTTGCTCTTGTTAGAGGGGAGTTTTGTTTCTGTTTTTGCTTATGGGTGTGGTGCATCAAGGAAAGAACCCTGGCCTCGAAGGTAGATAAACCTGAGTTCTGGAATTTGATTTGACCCATTTTTTGCTTTCATATGAGCCATGAGAATCCATTTTATTCAATGTTTTTTTTTTAAACAACAAAAATAACCTAGAAGAAATGGATGAATTCATAGAAATACAACCTACCATGGCTGAATCATAAACATACAGAAAATCTGAACAGACCAGCTACTACTAAGGAGATTGACTGGGTAATCAAAAACTTCCCAACAGATGGCAACATAGGCAGACCCTCCTCTTCACACAGCCACATCAAAATTATAACTAAAATATAGAACAACCATCACTCAAAAACGTCAGAAACTGAGTTGAATGGAAGTCTGACAACTACAGAATTGAAGAAACCATATCCCTCCAGACTGGTAGGAGGGGCACAGATATGGAACGGGATGGTCTCACACCCATGTGGGTAAAAATTCAGGAGGGATATCTTGGGAGCAAGGAGTCCCAGATCCATACAAGACCCCTCAGCCCAGGGTTCCAGTGCCAGAAAAGTAAGTCCCCACAACTTCTGGCTGCTAAAACCAGTGAGGATTGAGTCAGTGGAGGAGGCTGCTGGAGCCCTAAGCAGCTCCTCTTGGGGAACCAACACATGGACTCACCAAAAGCAAAGGCAATGAGACCAGAGATAAACAAGTAGGACCACATCAAACAAAAAGCGCTTACACAGCAAAAGAAACCATTAGCCAATTGAAAAGACAACCTACAAAATATGAGAAAATATTTGCAAGGTACCTATCCAATAAGAGGTTGATATCCAAACTATATAAGAAACCCATACAACTCAATGGTAAAAAACAATAAAATAAAATAAATATAATGACTTGATTACAAAATAAGCAAAGGACCTGATAATAGACATTTTCCAAAGAAGGTGTGCAAAATGGCCAATAGGTACACGGAAAGGTACTCACCATCACTAATATTCAGAGAAACGCACATCAGAACCACAACAAGCTATCACTTCACATTGGTTAGAATGGCTGTTATCAAAAGGACAGGAGATAATGCTGGCTAGGGTGTAGAAAAAGGGAACCCTTGGGCTCTGTTGCTGGGAATGTAAACTGTTCTACCAGTATGGAGAACTATATGGAGGTTCCTTGGGAATTAAAAGTAGAATTGCCATGTAATACAGCAACCCCATTTCTGGATATACATTCAAAGAAAATGAAGTAATTATTTCAGAGACCTGCAGTCCCATGTTCATTGCATCATTACTCACAACAATCAAAGTATGAAAACAACCTAAGTATCCATCAATGGATGAATGGATAGAGATGTGAATACACACACACACACACACAGTTTAAATACATACCATAAAAAGAAGGAAACCCTGCCATTCGCAACATGGGTAAGCCTCCTGTGGGGCATTATGCTAAGTGAAATAAGGCAGACAGAAAAACAGAAATGTTGCATGGCATCACTTACGTGTGAAATCTTTTTTTTTAAAAGTTGACTTATGGAAACAGAGAGTAGAAGAAAGTAGAGGGAAGGAGGAATAGGGAGGTGTTGCTCATAGGATACAAACTTTCAATCCCTAATGAATAACATCTGAATATCTAATGTATAATATGGTGACCCTAGTTGAAAATACTATATTGTATAACTGAAACTTGCTAAAAGAGTATAATTTAAGTGTTCCCACCAAAAGAAAACAGAAAAGTAACTATGTGAGGTGATGAATACACTAATCAATTTGATTGTGGGAATCCTTCCACAATGTATATATATATCAAATCCTTGTGCTATATATTTTATTTTGTTCATCAATAATGCCTCGATAAAGCTGAAAAGTATACTTAAAAGATATCTGAATTTGTCTTTTAACTAAACCACTTATTTCTGTGATAGCTGCAGAAAAGTAAAATTTAAGAGCCATACTTTTACAAAGCTCATAATTGGTTTGTTTTATTATATTTTTGTGAATCAAAGCATTGTACTTTAGAGAGAATCCATTTACATATTTGCAAATTTTATTTTTCTCTCTAAAATAACAAAGTGCTGTGGATATCCAAGAAAACTATCTTACCATCTTTTAAAAAAGGAGGGGAGAGTCTCCCATTGCATATAAACCTTCTCTCAAAGAGCCTCTAGCTAACTGTACTATCAGTTGCTACATAAAAATAAAAAATAAAAATGAAAAAAGAGGCCACCCCAGCTGAAAAATAATGGCAAAGGGAGTTAAAGATGGAAAATACAGCCTGCTTTTTTTTTGGATGGCTAGCATATTGCCTCTTAAATAAAAGCATATGTGTTACAAGAAGGATGTAGCTATTGAGTACTTATCTGTTAACCTTCTGACATTTCATATTAGAAAAATAAAATTGATGCCTTTGGGGTGAGGCTCAGCTAACCCAGAGTAGTAATAAGGTGGAGTAAAATGAAAACTGTGGAGTATTTATTGGACTGGAAGTAACAATGAAAGAGAAGCTGCGTGTGGCATTACTTTATAGGAACACATTGTACAAAGTCAATGAATATGCTCTTCCTTCCCAATCCTTTTGGTCATCATTTGGAAGGAATTCAAGTTTTCACAGATATAAGCAGGCTGTAATTTCTGATTCAGACTTTTATCTTGGGCTGTTCTCTGCACTGGGAACCCTAGAAAAATAGGAATAAAAAAGAAATCAAGCCGACCTTAACCTATACCCCCCACTCCAAACACAATAATTGGAGATATTCCATAAAGGTGAATATATTTCCCTTTAAAAAAAGCAGAGTTTCTGCAATTTAGTCATTCCTAGGCAGCTGCATGCCCTGCAAATAACTATTGCTATTCTTTTAAGTCATTATTCCTCAATCTTTTTTCATTATGCTCCCTCCAGCCTTTTTAGACTTTTTTCTCCTAATTGTCACCCTCATGAAATTTTACTCCCATGGATACATCGTATATCTGTGCTTCGTACATAAATGCAGTATGGTATTTTGTGGCCCCAAGTTTTACCAGCCAGCTGTGCCCCACTTGGGACAAGACTGCCCTCATCAGGGATAGATGCTCACTGTTCTCAGCGAAGTTTCTTCTCCAGTCCTCAACTGCCCCTGGGTCAAGGCAGGATTGGCCCATATTCAGCTTTAATCATAAGTCAGGAGCTGCTGACACCAGTGAATCTGTCTTCACATGACAGAAGAAATAAAAAGAGGAAGATAGAGCAAAAGTCAAGTGGAATTTCATAAATAAGGTCTTAACTGACAGGCACAAGCCAAAGGGGAAAAATCACCAGTTATGACTGAAGACTGAATCATCGTCCAGAACTATCGAACCCCAAAACAAAACCCAAGCCCACCTTTACAGAATGTAAGGTATGAATTGCAAGGGAAATAGCTTCTAAACCAATACTGTCCAACATTTTTCTGATCTTTCTTCTTTTTAGTGTGTGCATGCCAGTGTAGGTACATTTTGAAGCAATTAAGCATAATTTAGATATTAGTTGGTATTTCCTCCTGACAAGTGTTTAGAATCCTAGCATCTTATACTTTAACAAGCTTACCCGATAATAAGCTCCAGTCAACCTAATTTCCAGAAAAAGTGTTCTTTTTATTTTCAAACTTTTTAATTAATTACCTCGCTAAATCTCTAAAACTGATTGTTGAAGAAATGACATAAAGAGTAAAACCTCCAAGGATATGCTAAATCTGCACTTATATAATCAAGTAGATTTAGTACCTATATGTATATATTTGAAATATATAATTATCCCATGATATAATAAAAAATCTAACCATAAGAAATTAGTGGGCCCACACTCTGATTTTCTTAATGAAGTGATTAAAGCACTTTCTGAAATTACATTTCAAGAAAATTCGTTGTAGACCGATTCTTTTGGTAGGAAGATCATCTGTTGAGATAGACATGGCTTTCTCTTACCCTGGAATTTTAACTTGAATTCAATTAGTTTTCCCAAAAAGGGACTGTTAGGAGTTAATTTTCAAGACCAGTGACAAAGGTAGATTCAGTCAATGCAAGCTGTATACTTAGGCCAGAAATAACATGATTCCCTGTACCTTTAAAGAAGAGAATCCTAACCCGGGAGCCTGGGACCTGGTGGTTAAGCAGGATTAGCTAAACTGCCCTGAACTTCTGGAGGCATGAAGTTCTCAGTTTGATTCCCTCACTCTTCGGGCTGCAGCAAGCAAGTTGTTCGGTATGCTCATGGGGAAGTCTGAACTTCACTTTAAGCAATAACTGAGGAGGGATCAAAAACTGGTTCCAATTTGAATTGAAAATAAAAAGAGAAGTGAAAGGAAGAAGGAAACCAGTGCTCACATGACGGAGAAAGGGCAGGTACGTACCCTATGCACATACCCAGCAAATGGACTTCTAGAAATTTATTCTAAGAAACTAACAATGAATGTGCCTGAAGATTTACTATAAGGATTATAATTGCAGTGTTAGATTACTGTAAACCCCTAACTACCCCACTGCATGGAAATAGTTAAACGAACAATGATGGATCCAAACATTTTCATATAAAAACAGGTAATAAAACTATATTAAAATATCAATGTAAGTGAAATAATCCAGAAACAGAAAGACAAATACTATGTGATTCACTTACATAAGGTACCTAAGGTAGTAAAACTCATGGACGGAAAGAGCAGAATGTGGTTGCGTGGCTAAGGGAGATGGGAACAGAGGGCTATCGTTTAATGGGTACGGTTTCCATTAGGAAAGATGAAAACATTCTGGAGATTGGCTGCAAGTAATGTGAATATACTCAACACTACTGAGCGGTACACTTAGAGATGGTCCAGATGGTAAATTTTTATATGATGTATATTTACCAAAATTAAAATTGTTATTAAGAAGTTATTAGGAGTAGTTTCATTTTCTTTATTATATGGTCTACATTTTCTAAATATTTTCTGTAAATGTATTTTGCTTATAATAAAGGGGTAGCCTAATTATATTAAGAAAAGAAAACTCATTCTATTTTAGTTAATGTCATTTTTAATGGTTAATAACTTTGTATGACAATAATTAGGGATTCTGGTCATTATCCCTGCTGAACATATTTTCTTTACCCAGACACTCTCCTTCCCACACACCCCCATATTTGTCTACAGAAGATGCAGGTACTCTTCAAGGTGAAATCTGAGCTCACCCTCCCTAGGAAACCTTCCTGTACAGCCTCAGGGAGAATTACTCTCATTCTCATTCATAGCATCGATAATAATAATACTGATAGCACTTAATGTTACTAGGCAATTCATATGTAACTAGTACTAAAATTAACATATTATTTCACCACCTATTAATGACATTTAAGTAGGTATTATCATCCCATTACACAGATGAGAAAACTGAGGAAGAGACACAAAATGCTTTGAATTGATAAAGAGATAACAATTCAGGGTTCTCCACTCCAGAGCCCATATCCCTATACTGCCTCTCATATTCACTCTTGAACTTTGACTGAACACAAATAGACTTTGAATTGTGTCTCTACTCGTGATTATGGGCTACACCCATTCATGTGTATATTTATTTCTTTATTTTCCATGTGAGTACTGGACTGTATTTACAAGGGTGCCAGCATAGACTTTCATCCTTCTCAATGAACGCAAATAAAGTCCATTAATGACGGGGATTTTTGACAAAGAATATAGGATTTGTAGCCATACCAACCTAAATTTGAACTCCCACTCTACCACTTTATAGCTCTGCGACCCTCAATAGGTTTTTAATCAGTCTAGGCCTTGGTAACATGGACATAATACTACCCACATTATTATAAATGTACTTAGAATATTTAATGCACTGTCTAGTTTATAGTAAGTGCTTAATAAATGCTAGCTCTAATAAATAAATATGCCCAGAAAGCTAAAGGCACCAAACCAAAATAAAACCCCACATCTAAGGACATGGTCAAAAAAATTCTCAGGTGGAAAAACACCACATTCTTTGTATTATTCCTGACTGACTTAGTATGCAGCAGCCCCGGAGAAAGGGCAGAATGAGAGGCTGCGGCTGGCTTGAGAGTTGAAGATAAACCCTTACACAAGGCCTATCAGAAAAGATGTACTCCTTTTATGAAAACCCAGGAGAACATCAAAAACCCTGTATTGAATTAGCCTGGAATGTGTGTGTGTGTGTGTGTGTGTGTGTGTGAAGCTAAAATGAGTTTTGTATTATTCTGATGCTTTATATATAACACATCTGACCTTTATTTAAAAACCCTTTCAACATCAACATCCTCAAAGAGTGGGAGCCAGGATACAAATCCATGAAGTCAGGTACTTGAACTCACACCCTAAGATGGCTTCTTGCCCTGGCATGTTGTCTTATCGTTCTTAGTAACTTCTCAACTCCCAAATCTTACATGTCAACCTGGCCTTCTACATCCAGCAATATGACTAACAAGCTAAGAACTTGGCCTATACCTCAGTAATGCAAATTTAGAAGGCACACGTGACCAGACCACCCCATGCAACTCTACTGGTGCCCTCAGTTGCTTTGCTCTGGAGGCCAATGACGTCATCCTCTAGACATACAGAATGACATGGGAAGACCTCGAGGATAAAGCAACAGTCACAGAACCTATTTTCTACTTGGAAGAAGCACAGGGGCCCCTCTTCTTAGGCTTAAATTTTTATCAGCTGGCAAAAGCTACATTCTTTTTCTCCAAAGGAGAAAAATAGCTACTGAATTCCAACTCCTGTGCCTTTTATATGGAAATGATTGAGGTATTCTGCTTTCTCTGAAAGTTTCTGGTTGCAGTGTCTGGAGACTCTTCTTTTTCAAGTGCTGAATAGCATGTGTCTGACCTGTCTTTTTACTCAAAATCAAGTCCTGTTTGCCATTTACACACAAAATGCACCAATCCTCCTATTGCAGTTGGAAAAAAAGGCATGTGGGGACAATTGTTTATTAAACAAAGCCATTTTTATTTCATCTTAAATGGGCATCCTGGTGCTATAGTGTTGGTAACAACAAATTCTCACTGTAAAAAATTATTTCATTTGAAGGATAAATAATATATTATTAGTTGACCTTGTTGCCAGGAAATTTTTAGAATAAAGTTTTGATTCAGAGAACAGGTTCTTGTGTCAAACTCTGGACTCACTAGGGTGTGCATGACATTAGGGGAGATTCTACCAGTAAGTGCCACTTGCCCCATATGTAAAATGGGACCTTGATGATGAAGAACGTTCTTAATGCAAAAGGTTCAAGTGAAGATTAACCAAAACCCTCCATGTACGTGGCCAAACACAGTGTCTGCCAAATAGAGGCACTTAATGTATATTAACTATTATGATTAGTCCTTCGAGAAAAATTACCCAGAAATTCTGACTTTATTTTTTTCTCCATTAAATCTACTATAGGTGCTGTGAGATGCTCAGGTATACATCCTCTATTCGGACTCTTCTTCAGTTAACCTGTTCTGACTCCAAAAACATAGTCTTATTCATTACTGAAGGTGTGTTTTGTCTGTGGGTTTTGAATAATAGTTGGTAAAATAGGACTCTTAGTGACTATGATATGGTGAGTTAAATTTTCTCATCTGGAAAAATTATTGCCTTTTTTAAAATTAAATTTATTTGGGTGACATTGGTTAATAAGGTTATATAAGTTTCCAGTACACACACTCCTATATACTTGACTCCCTTTACCCTCTTCACCTTCCCCAGACCCCACTTCCCCTCTGATAGCCACCATACTCTCGCTGTGGCTATGAGTTTGCTTTTTTTGTTTATTAGTTTGTTTTATATCCCACATATGAGTGAAATCATACAGGTCTTGTCCTTTTCCCTCTGATTTATTTCACTTAGCATGATGTTGTCAGAAATGGCAACATTTCATCTTTCCTTATGTCTGAGTAGTATTCCATTGTATATCTGTACTCCATCTTCTTTAGCCAATCATCCATCAAAGGACATTTACATTTCCATGTCTTGGCTACAGGGAATAATGCTGCAATGAATATAGGGGTACATATATCTTTACAAATAAATGTTTTCATACTTTTCAGGTAGATACCAGAAGAGGGATTGCTGGGTCATATGGTAACTTTATTCTTAATTTTTTGAGAAACCTCCAGACTGCTTTTCAGAGTGGCTGTACCAATTTACACTGCCACCAGCAGGGGAATGAGGGTTCATTTTATCCACATCCTCTCCAACACTTATTTCTTGTGTTCTTGATAATAGCCATTCTAACAGGTGTGAAGCAGCATTGTGGTTTTGATTTGCATTTCCCTTATAGTTAGTGAAGTCCAACTTGTTCTCATATATCTGCTGGCCATTTATATGTCTTCTCGGGAAAAACATCTGTTCGGGTCCTCTGCCCATTTTTTAATTGGATTTTTTTTTTTTTTTTGGTTGTTGAGTTGTATTAGTTCTTTATATATTTTGGATGTTAGCCCCTTATCGAAAGTATTTTTTGCGTATATCTTCTCCCATTTGGTTGGTCGGGGGAAAATTATTTGTTTCTACCCATGTAACTTAAAACTTTTCTGAGATAGGTCTGTTTTGGTTTTATTTTAATAGTTATAGTATGCCTAAGATAATTGTAAAAAACACATATTTGAGTGACACAGACCTGGATTTAAGTCTTACGCCCATTATTTACCAGCTATATGACCTCAGATATGCAGCCTCTCTGATCTTTAGCCTCTTTACCTACAAAATAGGGAATAGAAACAATTACCCATTTTTAAAATGAATCTTTATGAGTCGTTTAGTATCTTGTAACACCTAATTTTGAACAGCAGCTCTCACTGTAAAATACAAAGGAATAAATTTAGAAAGTATTGGAAATTATAGCCAGGCCTAAAATATTCACCTTTAAAGGTGGTTGCCATCATTGCAGTTATTTTTCATAGTAATTCCAGGAAGGTTTCTATTATAAAATGAAAATTACAGGGAAAAGGCATGTCACTCTTGGTTCACAGTTAAGTCTTTCTAATAATGGGATAAGGTAATCAGAGCCCAAGGCCACAGGCATCTCACTGATAAGCTCACCTTGACCATTATTATTGGGAAGGCTCCCTTCTCCAGAGCCGCAAAGGCTCTGAGAATTGGAGTCAGCCTTCATCCACCACTTAAAGTTTCAAGAAGTATCTCTTCATTCTGCCTCTTCTCTTCTCTCCTTGGCCTGAGTTGTTCACAGGCGAGCTTCCTACCATCTCTCTCCTTGCCAGGAAGGCTCCTGGCAGGTCACCGCCTTTAACTGCCTCCACCTTTGGACTTCAGAAAGCCAGCTTCTCTCCTCTGCTTCTTATAATAAGGAGTTGTGTTCATATTTGATTGCTTAATACAGAAAGGCCTGGTTACTACGGAACTTTGCCATCACTTTTCTGTCATTGAAAAGAATTCCATTTTTCATCAAAGACCTCCAGTTTCAAGGGGCCTGTCTAAGCTCTAACTTCATTGGCAAGTGTCAAAGGATCAAGATGTGAACCTTCAGAGGTGGGAGAGCAGAATCTCATACCATGGTTGATGAGCTCCTTCTAGGGTAGCAAGAACCGATGCTGCAGCTGCTCCTCCCTTGGCCATCCTGGTCCCCAGAGAACTTTGGGAAACACTGTTGGAGACATCAGACCATTTAGGCGGGGGAGTACCCCCGAATGAGCATCACACTGGAACAGTCATCTTCCTTAGGCATATAAGCAACATTGGGCACAGAGGAGATGTTCTGGGCATTTCTTCAGAATAACCGGGCCACCCTGGTAGCCCTAGGGGTAACCCAGGCCCCTTCGCTGCCCAGCCCTGAGGTGTGGCTAAGAACAATGGAAGCCAGGGGTCAGGGTTCCTCCAGGGGCTACAGCTGGCGGAACTGACCTCAAGGGTGCTTCTAAGTTCAACAGTTCAGATCAAGGGGCAAAAGCAAACAAATAGAATCTGATTCATGGTGCTTTGGGAATATCTGGAGGGGCAAACCCTGAGGAAATCTTAAACTTCATACTAATCTCAGCAGTTGGAAGTCTATAAATCATTGTCATTTGAATACTAAAAACAAACTAACATAATCCCTGCCCTCAAACTAGTAAAGGAGGACGTCTCAATTATACTCCTAATGCCTAGATTTAGCTTCTGACAATAATACTTACTCTGTTTTTCTCTGTTTATGTATCAATTCAAAAACTGCATTAACATAAATATTTTTGGAGCAACCACTAAGTACACTTTGCTAGGTTGTCATCTGTCTGCGGGTGCGGGGGCTGGCAATTTGCCCATCATTGCTCCAGGTGCTACAAATACAAATCCTCAAAGAATGGGGAGACAAGTCAACAGACACTTACAATAGAGAATAAAAAGTAGTACATAGAGAATTACATAAGGTTCAGTTGGGTTACAGAAGAGGAACTCGTGACCTCTATGTGTGCAAGTGAGAAAAAGCTTCTCAGAGCCGAGACTTGAAAAATGAATGAAAGGTTGAAGTGAGGAAGTAAAAAGAAGCTGTGGAGAACACCACCTGTGGAGGCATAGAAATGTTAGAGAAGAACTGTGAGAGGGAAAATAAGTCAGTTCAATACATAGCGGAAACAGCAATGGTGGGCTGGAAGACCAAACTGCGGGGGCATCACAAGGTGACGCTCGCTAACATCTTTCCCTCCCTACACTCCAGCTCCAGCCCTACCATCAGTACTAGAACCTGCCCTGCTTCCTGGTGCAGAGCCGTTGATCATTCGTTCTCCTGGAGGACAGCAGAGCGTGTGGAGAACCACCCTGTTCACGGAATGGTCCGACTGATGCAGGTGCTCCAGGGGTCCCGGACCCTGAGCGTCCGCAATCTGCCGTAAATTCTTGTTGCACAGGGAAGAAATCAAACGCACGGGAGCCAGCACAGAGTTTAAAGTGAAAGTTTATTAGCGAAGCAGTGAGGACGAATGGGCTACTCCACAGACAGAGCAGCCCCCGTTTGGAGAAATGTGCTTCCTATATTGAGGTTCATTTAATTGGGGGATGGGGGGGAGGTAGGGTATTCAATGAGGGAGGAGGAATATTCAGGATCTTCCCAGGAAAGGGGTGGAGATTTCTCAGAAGAGCTCCAACAGACAACAGACATTCTGTGTGGGCTTTCCATTTCTAATGATGGTGGCACGGGTTTGTCATTTAGCGTGCTAATGTATTACAAGGAGCTTACAATGAAGCTAGGGTTTAGGGTGGGTGAAATCCAGCTGGTCTCCGCCAGTTCTAAGTCATAAAACTGGTGGCTGGTGGTCTTCCTTCTTGACAATTTCTGTAGCTTTTATTTTTTTTCCTTTTTTCTTTTTTTGGTATATTTTATTAAGTATGCTATTACAGTTGTCCCATTTTTTCCCTCCCTTTATCCCCTCCACCCTGCACCCCATCCCATCATCCCCACACCTCTTAGTCCATGTCCATGGGCTGCACACACCATTTCTTCAGCTTCTTAATTTCCCACACGACTCCCAGCCTCCCCCTGTCTACTTTTTTTTTTGGTCAACATTTTCCCGCCATCACTTTCTCCAGCCCCACGCACCCCCACCTCCCACCCTCAGTTGCAGCTGTTCTGCTACATACCCTGTCTCACGGTGAGTTTCAGTTCATTAAAAGAAATTTCTATTTGTTGCTCGGTTCTACAATGTGGGGCCAAAACAATACATACACGTAAGAATAAGTGCATCTTTTCAAAGCTGAGTAATGTCTTCACTTTGAGATAGCTGGATAAAGCAGTGCCTTGTAAGGTACAGGGAGAGCACAAGGCAGGCCCAGAACAGGATGGAGGGCCGGCGGGGCCAACAACAGGGAGTATAGAGCTAGTCTGTCTCCTTTTCTGAAGTTCTCTTTCCTTACCTATAAACAATCTAGAATTTGAGATGTGGCCGCCAACTTTCTTCAGTGAAAAGTAATAAAGCCAAAAGAAATAGTTCAATTTTAGAGGGTTATGTTTTATTTTCACTTCCAAAGTGAAACACAGAGCTATCTAGAAGTATAGGTAGGGTAAAATATGGTTCCAAAAACATCAGAAAGCAAAAGGGTGACATGCCCAACACTGTGAAGCTGAAACCGTGTGGGATAGTTCAGATTTTAAGAACAAACATACTGCATAAGAAGGAATAATTTAGTGGCAAAAATATTCATAACTTGACAAATAAGCTCTTCCTAGTCCTTGCATCAGTAAAGGGACATTTTCCAACTTTTCTTTCCATGCACTCTGAAAATATAACAAATTAGATGCTAGTGTTACCGCAAAAATGATTTCAATGATGGTGAAGGAGCCAAGAAAAATTAGACAAGCAGAGAAACAAACAAATAAATACACCGACTTCTTGAGTTATCATGAGGCTCCACCCCCATGAATGGGATTGGTGCCCTATGAAACATGCTCCAGGGATCTCCCTCAGGCACTTCCTCCGTGTGAGGATACAATAAGAAGTTAGCAGTCCGCAACTCAGACAAGAGCCTTTGCCAGACCCTGACCTTGCTGGCACCTTGACTGTGGACTTCCCAGCCTCCAGAGTTGTGAGAAATACCAGCCAGTCTTTTGGATATTGTTTTAACAGCCCAAATGGACTAAGAAATATTGTTACGTACTCATTTGTATCTGATGCAGTTCTTTTAGTATGCTCTTCTTGAGATCTTGCATATTATTGTACATATCAGTAGTTTACTTCTTTTTATTACTGAATAGTATTCCATTGACTAAGAATACCTACCTTTTATTGATCCATTTATCAGTTGATGGGTATTCAGTTATTACTAGTGTAGGGCTATTACTGAGGCAAGATAATAAGAAGCTGGGAAAATTCCTTGGCAAGTGGAACAGGGAACTGAAACACAGAGCTGAACACACTGGCCGAGCAATTTACAGCCAGATACAGAAGGTCGCCTCCCTAGAGACAACATCTGGGCCCCAGCTGTATTTCAGCTCCAGGCCCAGAAAAGCAGCAAAACCAGGTGGGCAACTCCAGGACCAACTGCAGTGACTAAAGACCCCCTTGCCCTGCCACTGACCCATCAGAGGAGACCACGACCCTGGAAAGGCACCCCTGGAGACCTGATGAATTCTCTGCTGAGACCCTCCCCTGAGACTGCCCCTAAAGTTGCCGCCTACAAGAGAGAAATAAAAGCCTCCAGACAAAAGACCCACCTACTGGGGGAGCAACCACACCATTTCTTCTCCTGCCCTCTTTTATTCCCCCACAGGCACGCATCTCCTAAACTCGAAGGGTCCCCACAGACTTGCAGCCAGGGGAGAAGTGGGCAGCGGCAGCTCATCCCAGGCTAACCCCTGACCCTGTCTCCAAGGCCCCCTCTTCTCTGATTCCCCAGTGAGCTAAGGCAGCCTAGCCTAGGATCTCTTGTTGCTTCTCCTATGCTAAGCCCTTCCTTGTTTCACTGTCCCAGCTTTAATAAATGTACCTCATAGTCGCCTGGACTTGTGTTGTGGAATCTTTCCTACACGAAGTCAAGAACCCACACACTGCAGCTGGGCCTGGGCAGACCCGCGCAGGGCCAGGCCCCTGTCTGATCACATCACAACACTGCCATGAACATTCACATACACCTACCAGTGCATGTGTAGTATGTGTGTAGACATATGGTTTTATTTCTCTTAGGTAGACACTTAGTCAGGGAATAGCTAGATTATGGGAGCCTTATGTTTGACTTTTCAAGAAACTGCTAAACTTTTCTAAGCAGCTGTAGCATTTTGTACTACTAGACTAACTTTTAATTTGGCATATTTTAATTGTCTTTATTTATTGTTTGTTTATAAACCAAATTCTACATTTGGAGCTCTGTTCGTATCCTGTAATATTTCTGAGAGTTTCCTTCCCAGCCTGTCTCTCTCTCTCTCTCTCTCTCACACACACACACACACACATTCATATTCACACATATGCACACACACCAGAGCCAAGCAAAACCCCTTAAGCATCTCTGCCCTACATTCGCAGGTCTTATAGTCAGACTAAGCAGTTAGGAAACCAATAATATATTGGATTTAGCCAATGAGTATAACTGACCATTTTTACTTACGTGATTAGCTTCCTTTTCAAAGTCAGCCCTACGACAAAGAACAAAATCTCCTTCTGGACAAACAAACCAAATAGCCGACAAATCTATAAGAAATGGAAGATGGCCTGAAGCAGCTTGGTCGTATGTGACCCTTAAAATGATACCAGGGAGGGAGCTCTTTTCAAGAAGAGAGGAAACAAAACAACAAAGGAAGTCTTCCTCTGGAGAAAATACTTGCTAACTACACATTTTACCATTTTAGAAAATGCCTGCATAACTGAATGTCATTCCCCTGAAGAACCTTCTTGTGGACTCCTCAGATAGACGTGAAAAAGAATATTGAGCTGACAAGCATTCCCCCCAAAGCAAGAGAATGGGCTCTTAATGTTTAAGAAATGCTTGTTTCTTTTTATAATAAAAATGGAACTTTTCAACCACAGTCCCTCACAATAAGAAGGCTTTTCTCTGGAAGAAAAGGTTAAAATGGGAATATATAAGTGAACATCTGCAAATTTATGAGCTTCTCAAAGCTTTTTTTTTTTTAAATCAATCTGCAAATTTGATTTTCTACATACACTATTAAAAAATATCTGGATGGGAATAACAGAGAAGGAAAAAGAATTCTAAGGAGAATGAGCAAAATTGGCACCCTATCTCATTCTCGTACTTTACCTTTAGCCTGATCCTTATTCCTAGTTCTGTTGTATGTTATTTAGGAAGCTACAATCTTCCTTAAGCCAAGAGTAACATGTGCTAATAAAAGTTAATTTTGCTAATAAGAGAACTCAGGGTTACCCCAAATTTTCAACTCACCCAGGAATAAAAAGGTGTCTGTCTTTTCTTGTTTGGTCTCTTTTAAAGAGATTTAAATTATTATAGAAATAACATTAGTGACACAATCATATTAGATTTATCCACAATAAGAAAACTACCTTGAAAAATGTTCTTGGTGTAGGCATGGTGGCTCGTTGTCCCTCTCCGTTGTTTTAAGCCATTTGCTCTTTGTCAGGAGGGATAGCATAACTTCCATCAATTGCACATGTGCTTTGGAGGGTTTTCTATGAGTTGGATGAGTTTGCTTTGACTCAGGTCTATTCACCAAGCTCTTATGACCAATATCCGTTATTTACAGAATTCAATATCAAATTTTATAGACATCATCAACAAATGAGTTAGACTTCTGTTTAGAATCATATTATATATATTACACCTAGAAATTCTTCTGAATTTAGATGATCTTCAAGTCAGAATTTAGAAATGTGTTTTGGGCCCCTTGTCCCTCCCTCAGCTATCTTTTCTCAAAACATGCCCGTGTCCGCCACTGCAGTGGCCTCGTTATTGCCTCATGACCTCACCAGAGCCCAGTTGCAGACCCACCACCAGGTCACTGGACGAAACTGGACATTTGACTAGAGGAAGTTAACCCATTGACTGAACAATAACTGTATAATTCCCTCTCCGGCGAATGTAAACCAAGAATCAGAATGACTATTGGAAAATGGTACAGGGATCCAACACTAAAAGCTCATGCAGAAGTAAAGCCAGGTGTGGAGCAAGGGCAAGTCATTGCTGCTCACACACTGACATTACGGAAGATTGCAAAATATGAGTGAGCAGAGGAAGGCGACCTGTGGAAAGTAAGATAAAAGAGAGATGAGAGACCAAACAGAGGGAGACAAAGAAGAGAGAAGATAGAATTGATCTAACCCTGACATTGCAATTCTTTCCAGTTTGCAAAATGTTCGGCTACATTTTATTTCCAGATTCCTAGATCACAGATGACTTTAGGATTATTCATCAAGTTCTGATAGGCAATGGGTATATTAATCAAACATAACTGTTAGGAATTAATCATAAAGTAACTTAAATTCTTTTCTCCTGCTTCCCCTTTATGTTTTATTTGGAGTGGGAGACTTCTTTACTGAGAGAAATATCTTTTCTGCTCATTTTTATATAACATAACACCCTATGGTCAATTTAAATAGTAAACAAATCTCAAATCTTGCTATTTCAAAGGTCCTGTTCCAAGTTAGGAACAAAGCTTCCAACTTCACTCAAAGTTTTATAGCTACTTCCTGTGGGGTAGGGGGATGATTCTTCTCCATGGATCCCTCATATTTCTGCATATCTTGCTAGAGAGGCACTGACTTTCCTTTGTCCTGTACTATCTTTTCAAGGATCTTTGTCTAGTGAACAGACGGAAAAGACTGAGACAGCATCTCCCTCAAGAGGAAGAGCAGACTGACTGCCATCCAGTATGGTAAAGATAATGTTTCCCTCCAGAGAAAAGGGTAGGCATATTTGCTGCCTATTAGAAAATACTCAGGTCCCTTCAATTTAGAGTTTCCTCTCTTATAATCTACTAGATGTGCAGGTGAAACCTGGTCCTCTTTGCATCATCCTGTGGAAACTGAGGCTTAGGGAACTATCATAAAATTACCATTGCTGTAAATGATACCATTGCTGTTTGTTGGTTCTGGTCTGGGTCTTTTGTCTCTTACCAGCACCCAATGGACTATAGCAAGCTAACTTGCAACTAGGGTAAAGTCGCAGATCCTTCAGGTTTTACACTTCTTTCCCTCCAGGTAGGAACTTCTACCCTGTTTGATATGGTAGTAGCCTTTCATCGGTGCTCTCTACCTCCGCTTCTACTCACTGACTACTTTCTGATCCCTAAAGGGTGAAGGGAGTAGTCAGTGGGAGAATAGAGAGGCAAAGGAAAAGAAAATACTTACCCACCAGTACCAAAAGCTGGATTCTCCCTCCCTGGGAGCCCAGTAGATGTTTGCACTACTTTTATGGGTTCTTTATAGAATCCATTGTTAGAATGTCCTTTTCCCTTTGCAAGTTGCTGGAATCAGTGGGTAGATGTGTGAGACCTGACAGTTCAGAGCTTCTTGGCACCCGGGGAAATGAACCCAGTGGGTAACCATGCCACAGAAAGAATGTATTGAGTTACATTCATTGAGTTATGTATAAGTGCTATGGATATTGTTTGGATTACCATGAGAAAAAGAGAAAGAAGGAAAGTCAAGAGGCTCATGAATGTTCAAAGAAGGCAAAAAAGATGATCAGTTTGAAGGCTAAGCTGACACCATGCCAAGAAAATACAAATGGAAATGATGATCAAGGTGCATGAAAATGGAAACAGTACACAAAAGGATGATGAAAAGAGTCCACAAGGAGCCGTACCTACATATCCACTGGACAGAGAAGGACAGTCCTGAGTTAAAGTACTTTCCAACATGATTAAACACAAACGGAAAGAGAAATCATGAAAATGGGAAGTCCCTCTGCCCAAAGTTCATGCCCAGGGAGAAAGAGAGTTTCTAAAAGTTATTCAAACAGGAAAGAGAAAGAAGAAAGTGTGGAAGAGGATGGTTACTAAAGTCTGCTTTGTTGGAGATGGCTTTACTGGAAAACCACCTAAATAGGAGAGATTCGTTAGGCCAATGGGCTTACATGCCAAAAAGGCCCATGCCACATACCCTGAACTGAAAGCCACCTTTCCCTGCCAACAGTTGGTGTAAAGGAGACTCCCTCGCCCCCCACTTTGCTATACAACTTTGGGTGTTATTACCAAAGGTACTGTCATAGAGGTGAATGTGAGCTAGATGGGCCTTGTGACACAAGGAGGTCAGGTTATTTGGGAAAAATATGCCCAGGTTACCAACAATCCTGAAAATGGTTGACGCATAAATGCAGTTGTGCTGGTTTGACTCCATACAAGTAACTCCTTACAATTATTGAAGGCTATGCATCGACTGAAAAAACTGCTTTACTGTGATGTTTCTGAGTGCTATCAAACAGCTTACATACCTACAGTCATCAAGATAACTATTTATTCTATTGTAAATAACCTTAAAATGGCCCAGTTTTACAAAAAAGAAAAAAGAATCCATTGCTAGACAGCTCTTCCTGAAGTTCCTCTAATTTAGATAAATACATCTCTCGACGGGATGACACCACCACTTGTTTCACAGTTCCAAAGAATCCTGTTGTCCATCTTTAGCCTCCGTCTGCTGCAGCCCCCTCTCCCATGGTGATGGCACTATTGAACAGAGCTGGATCCAACATCACAGTGCCTCTCGTAGCTCTGTGGTTTACCCCTGATCCTCAGGAGACATGCGTGCATCTTCACCTTGGCAAGTTGGAGGAGCACAGGCTAATACCAAAACTACTAACTGCCTCCCATTCTGCTCTGGCACAAGTTAGTTCAGACACCCATGGTCAGTGTCCTTCTGTCCACTGGGCAGAAGAAGAATAGTCAATCCTGTTGAAACCCCCTTTCCTAGGCTTGAAGGGAGAATCAGAAACCACTTATCTCTACCCTTTGTGGGGTAAGAGGAACAAAGCCCATTGCATAGCTCTAAGAAACATGTTTCACAAATTCTTGCTCCTTAATTTTCAGCACCTTCAACTTTGTACCCCGTAGTGTTTGGAATTTCTATTTTAACTTACTGTCGTATTTGCAATGACTCATCTTTTCGCTTGAATCAATTTTAGTGGGTTTCTGATAACCAAACAATCCTTGAAAAACAGATCAGCTCTGGTCATTTAATTTTTTTTTCTCCGCAAATGATAAGATTTATTTTGAGATGACACCCACAGCACTTTAACATGGACTTTCATATGGTATTGCTTCATTTTATAACATGGTGTGTTGATAAAAAGTTGCATCTAAATAATAAAATATTTAAATTGTATGCCAACAAATTAGATACCTAGACAAAAATAATAAATTCCTAGGAAGACACAAACTATTGAAACTGACTAAAGAAGAAATAGAAAAACTGAATTGACCTTTAATAGGTAAAGATATTAAATTAGTAATCAAAAAACTCACCAGAAATAAAAGCTCAGGACAAGCTGGCTTCACTAGTGTATACTAACAAACTTTTAAAAATTCATTAACACTATTTTTTTTAATTCTTCCAAAAAATAGAAGAGGAAACACAAGAGAAAAACACTCAAACCAATATCCCCTGTGAATATAGATGCAAAAATCTGTATCAAATCACTTAGCAAACTGAATCCAGCAATGTATCAGAAGAATTATTTACCATGACTGTATTAAGCATATCTTTTTACCCTAATGCTTCGACATCTGAGGACTTGCTGACTCTGGAAAGGTTGTCCTTTCCAAATCTGAGCCAAATCTGAGAGAGAGCAAATAACTCATCTATTAGCGCTTCTTTGATATACAAACCAACCAACCCAGGGCCCACACCTCAACCATCTCCTTTATGGGCTCTCACAGGGCTGTATCCTCTGGGCTACAATTCTCATACCCTAAATATTCACAGCCAGGTACCAGACAACTAACGATAGCCTCTACATCCTGGAGCCCACTGAATTATTCAAATTAGCCAACCCCAACCTGCTTGCACTGCTTTGTCCATTCCTTCCCATGGAAATCGCAATAAAGAATCTTGCCCACATTTTCCCCTTACTCTATCTCCTGACTGGCCGAAGTGTTCCCCCATGTGCCACCCCTCCCCCATGGCATAGCATGGTCCCCCTTACTAGGAGCTGTGAGTTAAAAACTACCTTTTCAATGGCAGTTGTCTCCTGATCTGTTGGCTTCATCACCCTGAATAATAATAAAACCTACATTTAAATACAATAACAAGTGCTGGAAGTTACAAAATAGTCATGGGCCATAAACTACAATATAAGGGATATACGTAATAATTTTGTAATAACTGTGTATGCTGTACTGAAAATATCAAGGGGAATGCTTTGGAAATTATCTGATTATCTAACTACTATGTTATATAACTGAACTAACATAAAATAATATTCAATGTAAACTGCAATTTAAAAATAAAATTTAAAAAATTTTAAATAATAATAAAAATAATGACAAATAGAACTTAACCCAATAATGTAAAGTTGGTTCAATATTCAAAAACTAATCAATGTATAATAGTATATCATATTCGTAGAATAAAGAACACGAATTACATTATTGTATCAATAATTACAGAAAATGACCCTGGTTGGTGTAACTCAGTGGATTGAGCATCAGCCTATGAACCAAAGGGTCGCCGGTTTGATTCCCCAGTCAGGGCACACTCCTGGGTTGCGGGCCAGGTCCTGGGTAGGGGGCATGAGAGAGGCAACCACACATTGATGTTTCTCTCCCTCTCTTTCTCCCTCCCTTCCCAGCTGTCTAAAAATAAAATAAATAAAATCTTTTAAAAAAAGGAAAGAAAAAATACCTCAGAAATTAATCAGAGTCTGGGGAGCTACAGAAACCTATACATCGAGGTATTTCTTTAAAAATAAATAAATACATAAAAATAATCATAAACAATGATTTGACAAACTCCAACACTCTTTCCTCATAAAAACACGCAGCCAACTTGAAAAAGGAATGTTCTCTCAACCTGATAAAGGGCATTACAAAAATCCCACAGCTAACATTGTACTTAAGGGTCAAAAATTGAAAACTTTCTCCTTACGGTCAGGAACAAGACAAGAATGCTCAGTCTTAACACTTCTGTTCACCATTATACCAGAGGTTTTAGACAGGGCAATTAGACAAGATTAAGAAATAAAAATCATTCAGCTTGAATAAGAAGTAAAACTATCACCTTTGCGAATGATATAATGTTCCTTATAGAAAATCCCAAGAAATACACAAAAACTGTTAGAGTTAATAAATTAATTTAGCAAATTTCAGGTTGCAATATCAATATGTAAAAATCAATTATATTTTATACACTAACAACAAACAATCAAAAAATGAAATTAATAAAAAAAATTCCATTTACAATAGCATCAAAAAATTAAAATAGGAATAAATTTTTTTAATTAAATTAGGAATACATTTAACAAAGTAAATGTAATATTTGTACTGTTGAAGGAAATTAAGAAGACCTAAGAAAGAAGAAAGACATCCATATTTACAGACTGAAAGACATAATTTTGTTCAGATGACAGCACTACCCAAATTGTTCTACAGATTCAGTGCAATTGCTCTCAAAATCCCACCTAGTTTTTTCTCAGGTGGAATTAATATGAAAATGCAGGAACCCAGAATAGTCAAAACAATCCTTAAAAAGGAAGCAAAGTTGGAGGACTCACATATCATGAGAGTCAGAAAGAAATCCATATATTTGCGGGCAACTGATTTTTGACAAGGGTGCCAAAAAAGCTCAATGGAGGACAAAATGGTCTTCAACAAATGGTGCTAGAATAACTTGGTATCTATGGGAGAAAGGAAGGAAGGAGGGGAGAGAGGGAGGGAGGAAGGAAGGAACTTGAACTCCCACCTCACACTATAATCAAACACTAACTTAAAAAACCTATATATAAAAACATTAGGAAAAAATATGTGTAAACTTTTATGGCCTATTAGATGATGGTTTCTTAGCTATAACACTAAAAGTACAACTAACAAAAGAAAAAAGTACATAAATTTGGACTTTATCAAAACGTTAAATTTTGAGTTTCAAAGGGCACTATCAAGAAAGTGAAAAGAAGAAAAAAATTGCAAATCCTCTCTTTCATAAGGATCTAGTTCCTAAAATATTGATATAAAATATTGATATTGATTTAATATTGATATTAAAAATACTTACAATATAACAATAAAAAGTAAATAACCCAATTTAGAATGAATAAAGAATTTGAGTAGACATCCCTCCAAAGACATACAATGGTAGCACTGAAAACATGATCAACATCATTAGTTGATCAATGTAGATTAAAACCACAGTGAGATACATACTCTTGGTTGAGAAGACTTAATAGCATATGAAGATCACTTCTTTTATAAATAATATTAAATTAAATATATTTTCAATGAAAATTCCAACAGAATTTTATTATGGCTATTTCATTTTGATTTTGGAATTGAATAAAATTGATTTAAACTTTATAGAGAAGATAATAGCTAAGAAATGTGAAAGAAAATAACAAAAAGAGAACCAGTGACAGGGACTTTCTTTAAGAAATATCAGAACACAGCACAAAGTCATTATAATCAAAACAATATAGCATTAGCATAGAAACCGACAAAGAGATCAGTTTCACTGTCTGGAATGTATTTCCCATTCTCCTTTGTAATTAGTGGCAGCCATGTATCTGAGCTTTGACTAATGAATGAGCATGAAAATGCTATTTACCACCTCCAAGTCTCACCCATAAAAATCCTGTATGCCTGATTCCCCATGTACTTTTCCACTCATGGCTAACTGGAATACTGACAACTATCTAGGTAGGCTTAAAAGCCTAATGTTAAAGATAGAGAGGCCGTGAGAAGGAAGGAGTCTGGGTCCCTGAATCACTGTTTGAAAGAGGCAATCCAGGAGAACTTCCACCCAGAAACACCTGCATTGGACAGTTTAGCAAAGAGGAAAGAATTTTTTATAATTTTAAGCCACTGAGATGGGGGGCAGGGGGGGTGGTATTTAATAGCAGTTAATGATAAAGATACAAATGCAATTCAGAATAAAAAATAGATTATAAAATTAATTTTGGCTATTTAACTATCTAGCTATTAAGGAGAAATAAAATCAGACCCTTATATCATACACAGTAATGAATTACAGGAGGATTAAAGAGTTGTTTTTAAAGCAAAAAAAAATCTTGTAAGAACTGTTCATGAATATATACAAAAGCAGTTACTTTTTAAAAGAGATCTGAAACTCTGAAGATATTTTAAACATAGCCATTTACAAGTAAATGTAAGCAGATTTAAAACTTTAATGTTACAAAAACTAGAGACTGGGTCATTAAAGACCCTGCAACTTCCTCCTCTCCATCTCTCAGATCACTCTCTCTGAGGGACTTCACTGTCACATTGCGAGTAGCCCTATAGAGTGACCCATGTGGAGAGGAACTGCAGACTCCTGCCCAGCCAGATCATATATATGTATGTGACCAGAAGACACTCTTCTAAGAGCTTTACATACTTCAGTTCATCTAACTCTCATATCTCTTTGAGATAAGTCTTATGGACCTTCATTTTATAGATAAAAAACTGAGTCACAGAAGTTCTAAAACTTCCCCAATTAAGTACCTCTTATATTCATGCACTTAATTATACATATTTTTAGGTTACTAATATGATTTGGAGGTGAAGGCAGAGAGCCAGAAGATGGAAGGAGGAAGAAGCTAAATGAATGTAGGGAAAAAATGGCTGAATAATGAAGAAAACAATATTGCAATATCATCACATTTATACATTTGAATGTGAGTATATATATATAAAGCCATTTTTACCAGTAAAAGGGAAATTAAATACTACAAGAGAACATACCAGAAATTTTTAAAACTGTTTCATTCCACAGAAAGAGAAAATTGTCTTATAATTATAATCAATTCACCATGATTCCTATTTTTATTGATATTTCAATCATTTAAAAAATATTTAAGGAACAGTTACTATATGCCAGGCAGTATACTACATGCTGTGAGTAAAATATGGTCTACGTCTATCCAAGGTGTTGGCAGTAGTGGGAAGTGGAGATTAGCAAATTTGCTATATAATGAAGTAATGTGACCCTCCACACACCTGTAATCCCAAGACAGACATTTGTTTACGGGTAGCACTAAAAAAACTAAAGTGTATGTTGATATCTGCAAATTCAGTATGATAATCAAACAACTCCGCTAACCTTCCCTACTTCCTCCTAGCAAGCTTTCCCGTGGTTTAGCTAGGCTAAAATAATATAGGGGTAGCTAGCATTACCCACGTGGGCTCAAGTGACCATAAAATCTAAACCAAAAAGGAATGAAACAAGAAGCAAGCATTTGATTTGCCAGCCTTTTTGAGATTTCTAAAGCTTAGTACATGATCAGCACTTTGACCATGGCAAAAACAAGACATCATATGTATCCTTTGATCCAGGAATTATGTTAAGTGGTTTGAATGTGTACACAGAAACTAATTCCATAAATGCACGAGTACATGCTGATTCCATTTGGATGGACACCTTTTGTGGTATCATTTGTCAGGGTCCATACAGAGTGGCTGGAGCCTTTTTTCAGAACCACTCTTCAAATTACTTTATACAGGGAAGCCTATTGTACTAACAAAGCATTTGCTGAATGCGTGTTTCAGAACATTAAATCTGATTTGGCAAAAAAAAATCCTCCCAATTAGAATCCTTTTGTGGAAGCCAAAATATGCCAAGTAAGGGATCATTTGATTATTAGAGACTCACTGGAACAAAGTATGCTGGTATTTATTCCTATTTCATAAACTACCTTAAAAATAGGCATGGAATAATGTCTTACCGTTTTTTCTTTAAAGTACATTAAAGCAAATAAGGACATTAAGCGCCTCACCGCAGAATGGACAGGAGAGAACTAGGAGACTGAGGCCCAGTGGGCAGGGCATTGTCTCTCTTCAGTTTTATAATTCTGGGAATCTTGCAAAAGAGACAACATAGAACTTTCCTCTGAGGCAGCACCTGGTGCACTGACTGGCATGCAGAATTCAATCTCTTCTGAATAAATGAATGAATGGATCGTTCTCCAGCTGCATTTTCTACAACTCACCCTTTCTCCTTACAATCCAGTCACACTAGCTTCTTGTGGCCTCTCTTGTTCCTAACTCAGGGCCTTCGCACATGCAGATTCTGCACCAAGAATTGATTCCCAATTTTCCCACAGGTCTCCACTCATTATTTCGCATTTTAAAGTTTCCTTCCCTGGCTACCTTACCCCAAGGAACGCCACCCTCCAGGCTCGCATTCCTTAGTTTTCTCTTGTTCTGTTTCCTTCAGCAGGCACCACTCTCCGGTATTCTATTTCATTTATTTTTTACTTGTATATTGTCTCCTTTCCTATAGAAGGTGAACTCCATAAGAACAGAGCCTTGCTGTGTTCAGACACTGCTCTTAGCACTTTGCCTGGCACATAACAGGCACTCAATCAGTATTTGCCAAATGAATGAATGATTGAGAGAGAGAACACAAGAAAGACTGCAAATGCCTGTTGAAGCTCAAGCTAGACGCTTTCAGAATTTTCTTTGAAAATTCACTGAAATACCGGCACAGACTCAGAAATATTCTTTTAAAGAAGATTATCAGGTGACTAAATCATGCTGGGTATTTCCACTTGACTATCGCAAGGCCAGCAGCCTTGGGTCAAGGCTGAAAAACCAGAAGAAAAGATGAGAGAGAACCACTCATTAAATCAACAGCGCTGGTTTTATTTCCCTGATGCCTCTAGTTCATTCCTGCTGTGGACAAGCCTCTTAGACATCCATTGCTTCAAGTTCCTCTTCTCAGCTTGGAGCACGACATGGTTATTGTGAGTGTGGGGGAGATCATGTTTCTATAATGCTCACAGGTGCTCTATAGTTTTTTAAAACATAGTCGAAGTGCTATTTTCTTCTCTTCTTGTTTGTTTCTTGTTGTTATTGCTATTGTTTCTAGGCAGAGTCCAGGGTTTCATCTCTTCCCCCCAACAAATTACAGAAAATCACCACCGTTACATAATCGCAATTTCAGTGGGCCTTTTAGTGTCTGTTTTGTAAACCACAGCTCCCCGCCGCCCCCTGCCCCCGCCTCCTGACACTAAACTAGGGGATATGTTGGTAAACACGATGATGAGAATGGCTCCCAGAGCCTATTCTGTTAGGAGTCATTATTGTAGGAATCACCGGGCACCCAGGCCACACCTTAGTCATGGAGGCTGATTGCATTCTAACCATTAACTCTGCAGTTATACAAACCCTCTTGATAGCTTGGCTCTTCTCATTATTTTTGTCATGCGGAGACTCATTCGAGTGTTTCATAAAAATATTTTAAGTATATCTGCTGATGAACGACTCCGCAGATTTTACTCTTTGCTCTCCGTCACCGCCGCATTGTTTTGCTTGTTTACCAGAACAAGGAGGGCTATGTGCCAAAGGGTTTCCAGTTCACTAAAACTTCTGATAATTTCTGTGTCACTCCTCACAGTAACTGTATGTAGACAAGGCATCCGCTTCCCACAAGTGGGACCGTCAGTGAAAACGAAAACTTTGCTACCAGCTAGCTATGGGGAAGCCCATACGGTGAGTACCGGAGCCTGAGGTTTTGCCGGTAGCTTATAGAGTAACAGCAACAAGCTCGTCGCCGTCCTGCAGAAGGAAAGGGGGGAGCCATGTGCCTGCTGGAGTGTCCCAGACCCGATGTCCAGGCTGCAGAACACCTGCTCTGGGGTCTTCGCTTCTCAGACACACCACGTGCCTTCCTGACTTGGGGCCGTCCAATATGCTTATTCTGTTTGCCCGAAGCTTGATCTTCTCACGTCTATAAAAACTTAATTTCTGATCACTTAGGAAGTCTTGGCTATAAGCAACAGAATGCCCAACTCTAAGTGTTTTCAACAAGGAGAATTTATTTTCTTCACCTAACAATAATTCCATAGGTGTGTAGTTCTGGAGGGACTCTGAGGTTCAAAGTTATGCTGGAGCCAGGGGTGAGCTTCCTGCCATTTTCCTCACTTTTCCCTCGTGGTCACAGATGGCTACCGCAGCTCCAAGCACCATGTCCTCACACAACGATATCTGAAGTAGGAAAAAAGGACAGGGTTTCTCCTCATGTGCTTCTCTCTTTATCAGGGAAGAAAATCTTTCCCAAAAGTGCATAAAAGACTTCCAGTCAGATAGATTGGACAGGATGTAACCTATATGCCAGGGAAGTGGGAGGTCTGGTAGCTTTGGTCTCTAACGCAGGCAGGTTTTGTTAGCAAAGGAGAAGGGTGTTGAGCAGGCAATCAGCAGTGCCCACGGCAGCAGGTTCTTCCATTTATATGTCCCCATAATAATGCCCTGTACCTTTCCTTGTTACTGCTTATAACAATTGCTATGATGTAATTGCCTCTTTGAAATGGAAACTTCGTGAGGGCAGAGTCCTTCTTCCTTGCATCATTACAGTTCCGTTCCCTAGCACAATGCCTGGCCCCAGGTCCAGCTGCGTGCTTGGTGGGGCCCATGCGACATGGCAAGCAGGGCTCCTTGTTCAAAACGCAGGACAGCAGTGCAATGAAAAGTGTCAAAATAGAAAGTGTTTTCTTTCCACATTCTCTTTCTCTCAGCTTGTCATAGTGCTTTTATTTGCAACTGATCATTGTTCTAAGAAAAATTCAAATTGGAATTTGTTAGGATGAATTTTTACCATTCATCTTTTTACGGTGTGTTGCCAGCTTTAAAAGCAAATGTAAGCTCATTTGATGCATACGTGGAATCACCAAAGTTACCATGTATTTTGTAGCTCACAAGTGCAAATATATACTCTTTCTGGAACAGTAGAAATGCTGCACACAACTCAACTCTTAATTCACTCCTTTATATATGCCTATCCTAAACACCACCTACCCTCAGCTTACTAATGAGTATGGAATGGCTGAAAGGAAAAAGAACTATCTTTCTCTTTCTATATCATCATTTTCAGTGAAGCAAAACTAATTAAGGATATGATAAAGTTCCTGGACCATCTGTGTTTCTTAGAAAGTTCTGGTTTGAATGTGTAGCCTCTTGGAGCTGTCAGCACCCCTGCATAATTTATCCTAGATGTAACATGTTTACCTTGCACTTCCTTTGACTCTCACTGAACTCCTCTCCAATATGGGTCTACTGGAATTCTGTACTCATGGGCATCATGTATTCTGTATGGGAAGGGGGTAGTAAGGAATGAAGTAGACGCACATGTTGTATGTATCTCCCCTGCTCACATGCATGCTCCATTGCCCTATCAGACTTTGCTTACAAAACACATATTCAACCATAAGATTATTCAGAGCTTCAAGATGACAACAGCAAAGCATTAAACCAAGTACGGGCCTTTCTGAGCATGGGAGCCTCTATAACAAGATGGCTCCCATAACCCACTCATGATGCTGGGCCTATCTAGCCCATTTAGGTGCTCAATAAATATTTAATGAATGAATGAACAAGTGAGTTAATGCATCTCTTTGAACTGCTTTCTGATTACTTCCCTATGTTTCTGATGCCTCCTTTAAATGAGCTGCTCAGGTTCCTAACGCAGTTTCTTATTCATTACACTAAGTTCAAGTGGGAGGCATACTAGACTCTCAGCAGTTCAGACATGTAGAGACAACCTACAAGAAGGGAAAAACTGGGCCAGAGGGACTCAAATACAAAGTCAACAGTCCAAAATGCAGGGCCCAAAGGATCATAGGAAACTTGGGTTGGGGCTTCTGGGCCTCAATGTCTGTGGAGGTCCAATCTCAGCACAAGAGACCTGAAGTGGCATCAACCAACTGAACAACCTGATGTCAACTGCATTGACCACAGTGTGACTGATGTACCCTGGAGCTGTGAAGCAGTGGCCTGGGTTGGGCATTGTGGTTCCCTGTGATCAGAAACACAGACTTGACAGGGAACAAGGGGAATCTAACAAGCTTGGGCAAGATATTAAGGCCGTAGCCAAGTGTGCTAATTTTAAGGTAGAATCCCAGTCCATAAAGAAGCAGTCCTAAAGTAGAAATTAAGACCAACATCAAGTATAAGGGCCTAAGGTAATTCCACAGTTTTGACTTAGTAGAGACACAGATAGTGCCTGCTAAGTTACAAAAAAATGAAAAAAAAAAAAAACCCAGAAAGTGTAGAAGTTACTACCATTTCATACACAGATCTCTTATCTCCCCACAAGAGCATAAACTTTTCAAGGGCAAGGCCCACTAAATTTTCATATTGGCTTCTCTATGTTTAATAGGCAAACTATTAAACATTACTGAGCCTTTCTTCTTATCTCTAAAATGAGAACAGCAACATCACAGGATTGATATGATGGCTACATGAAAACCACCAAGGATAGTACCTTCTATATAATAATTCTAAAAACAGATGGTGGCCGGTATTATTATTATTATTATTCTAGCTTTCATATTCTCCAAGACACTTGTGAGTTTGACCACTTCAAAAGCTTATATTATGAAATGCTTAGAGATACTCTGAGCCAGAACATGTACTTTAATATCAAAAAGATTATTCCTCTGTTCAAAAACTTCCAACGGTACAAAATCCATGCAAAATTAAATTCTTGCCTTGGCATTCAAACCAACTACAACATTACCCCAACTTATTTTCATACGCATCCTTCCTAACAGTCCCTATGCTGCAGTAAGTCTTGACTATCCACTGCTCCCCTAAATAATACTCTACTAATGGCTTTCTGTCTTTGGTCATGCCACCTCAATATCTGATCTTTCCTCATTCACTACTCCCCAATGTTTCTATTGACTCCCTGCACCTGTCTGTAATCTCTGCATCTTCAGTGCCTCAACTGTGCCTTCCTTAGTCTATTAGGAGATTTAACATATATGTTCACTTTTCAAAAATAAATAAGTTAGATTAATTCGTCTTTTCCCGGGGTTTGAATTGGAAACCTCTCTAGATATTTGCTTGTGAAAATATCGTCTTTCTTTTCTCTGTGTCTACAATTCTGTGTAACCTTTCAAAAGTATTAGAACTTTCCATTCATTCTGTTACTCTGTAAAAAAGTACTTTATACTGTGAACTTCCAAGCCTCATCCCTCAAGTACAGTCTCACAGTGTTCTTGTTTGGCTTCAACCTTCTTGAGAATTAATAAACTCTTTACATTTGAGAAGAAACAATTTTTATCAAAAAATGTTAATTCACTGAGAGAGATCAAGTGGCATTTTAAATTTCCAAGTATTTCTACAAAAGCTATATGTTTTTCAAATGCAGTAAGTCCTCACTTAACATCATCAATAGATTCTTGGAAACTGCAATTTCAAGCAAAATGACATATAATGAAAGCAATTTTACCATAGGCTAATTGACATGAACAGAAGTTAAGTTCCTAGGGTATATTTCTGGTCACAAAAGCACCACCAAGCTTCTAATTAAGACCCTGAACACTTCTAATATTAAACATTGAAATGAATGTGAGCTGTACATACATTTAAGAAAGATAAATAAAAGTAAGTAAGATCATTATTTTCAACCCACTCATTCCAGTTCAGGGTCTTATGGGTGACCAGAGCCAAACCCGGCAGCTGGGGCCAAGGCGGAGACCAACCCTGGACAGAATGCCCTTCCACCACGGTGGGGCACTCACAAATGCACACACGCTCGCTCACTCAGACAGGGGCAGTGTAGACACTCCATTTCACCTCCCATGCAAATCTTTGGGAAGCTGGAGGAAACCACATCCATGGAGAAATCCCACACCAACATAGAGAGAATGTGCAGACTCCACCAGACTCCACACAGACAGCGGCCCCAGCTGAGAATAATTTTTTTTTTCTCATCAATGCTACCAAGGAACAACTTTGAACAAACATTACTCAAGGCTCTGCTGTACTGAATTTTACTTAACACAGCCATTGGCTTACAAATGTACAAATAAACACATCTGGAGGGGATATGTTCCCAAGACCCCCAGTGGATGCCTGAAACCTCAGATACTACCGAACCCTATGTATAATGGTTTGTTTTTGTTGTTTGTTTGTTTGTTTTTTGCTATACGTACATACCTAGGATAAAGTTTAATTTATGAATTAGGCACAGTAAGAGATTAACAACGATAACTAATAGTAAAATAGAACATTTATAATACTATAAATTATTATAGTAAAGGTCATGTGAATGTAGTATCTCTGTCAAAATATTTATTGACTGTACTGACCCTTCTTGTGATGCTGTGAGATGACACAATGCCTACGTGATGAGATGACATGAGGTGGCTGGCAGAGGCATCTGACATAGTGGTGGGTTACTACAGGGGTTCCTTGAACACAAGCACTGCAATACCGCAACACTGAACCTGACAACCCAGGTGGCTACTAAGTGACGGGCGGGGGCTGGGGGGTTCCTCTGCAGCAGGGAGGCGTGGAGACGCGGAGACTCGGAAGTGCCGACGAGGGAATGATTCATGTCCTGGGCCTGGAAGTCACGCGACTCAGGAAGATGTGCAATTTAAAATTATGAACTGTTTATGTCTGGAATTTTCCATTTAATATTTTTGGACCATGGATGTAGGCATGTAACTGAAATCAAGGTAAGCAAAGCCTTGAAAAATGGGGGATTACCATACTTCTAATCACCTCATTTAAAAACGAACAACTCCCTTGAGTATAAACTTCTTAGAAGAGTTACCGCTGGTCGAATACTCCACTTCCACATTCTTAACCTCCTCTAATATGCCTCAGCCTGCACTGCACCTCAGAGACTATTCCACGATCATCTCTGTGTTTCCAAATCCATACATCCCTTCTCTTTTCTTGTCAGCAGCAATCCACAGAGTTGGCTACTCCCTCCTTGGATTCCATGACATCACACCTTCCTGGCTCTCCTTTTGTGTTGCTTTACTGCTACTTTTTAGACACCTTTGCTGACTATTCTTCCTCTCCCCAAGTTTAAATATTGGTGTGGACTAGGGCTATATACTAACCCCCCTTAGATCTCATCCAATCCAACAGCTCATATTACACCCTTAAGATGATGAAATCCAAAACAAATCTCCAGGTTTGTCCTAGCCATGAAATTGAAGTCTTTAGATTTATACATCCCGTGGCCTACTGGACACCTCCACTTAGATGTCTCAGAGATAACATGATCAAAACAACTCTCGACTCCACAACCCCTCCCTAAACCAATTTTCCCCCAGCTTTACCCATCCCAGGAAAAGGCACCATCATCCTTCTAGTTTCTCCAGCCAGAAACCACCCTCCGTATCCACTCTCTCTGCTAGTCCTATCCTCTCTATTATCAAATCATATCCAAAATATCCATTATTCTGCTTCTGCTCTAACCAAATCCCTGGGTAAGCCAATATCGTTTCTCACCTGGACTTGAGTCTCCCATTCTAATGATATCTTAATCTCCTGAAAAATATTCTCCATAATATTTTCTTTTTTTAAATATTTGATGATATAAAATGTATATTACTGTGTGATCATCTTAAAATGAGATCTTTTAAAAATGTGTATCAGATCAAGTCACCACTATCCCCATCCTAACTGAAAACCCCTGGATGGCTTCTAACCACATTAAGAATAAAACCTGAACTTCTCACACGGGTTGACAAAACCATTCTTCATTGGCCCCACTTTCACCTTACCATTCTCCCCTCACCCACCCCATTCCATCCATAGAGATATTCCTCAAACACCCTGAGTTTATTTCAACCCAAGGACTTTTTCACTGGCTCTTCCCTCTGCTTGGAATATTCTTCCAACTGTTATTTGCATAACTGCCTGTTTCCTGTCATTTAGTTCTGAGCTTGAGTTTTTCCTCCTCCAATGGCCTTTTCCTGACCACCCAATCTGCAGTAGCCTCTGGCCGTTCATATCTTCTCATTGCACCACCCTGGCACTTATCATATCTATTACTTCCTTCTTTTCCTCCCTTCCTTTCCTTTCTTCCCCTTTCTCTACTCATTTCTATACTTTTGCCTCAGAATATAAGCTCCACGTGAGCAGGGTCCTTGTCTATGTTGATCTCTACTACATATATGGCCCCTAAACTATCCCTGTGACACATAGCTTAGTATTAGTATGTTTGCGTTCCTTTACACACACACAGACACATACACACACCCTGCTGGACTTGCATGGTACACGTGGTTGGTCATTCAGCTAATAAAAAGCAGACAAGCAAAGATGAGATTTCAGAATTCAGGCCTGTAATTATTTATCAGCCTGATAGGCAAATCACTGGAGCCATGCTTCTCCCCCAAACAGCCCCAGGGACTGCCTTCCAAAGAAAGTAAGAAATCATCATTCTAGGGACATTCCACTCACTGGCTGGTAAAGAAGTGTCTGAACCTCTCCTCTACCCCACCCCGCCACCCCACCCTACCCTGATCCAAGCTCTAATAATGTCATAATCCAAGACACTTCATGGATTATGTCGACAACTCTAACAATTACCAATCTGCTTTGCATTTTTCACCTCCCTTGACTGTTTCAACAAAACCTCAATAAAGTAGCACAAAGAAAATGACTAGAAAGCAATGACTGGAAAGAATTCAGAAATGCCAAGAGACAAGCAGATAGGCGATGTCAGAAAACACAAACCAGGAAAAATTATGTAGAAAATATACTCACTTCAATATAGATTTTTAAAATCATTTTGAACCCATTAAATCTTAGATCTTTAAAACTGTTCTTTTAGAAGACTTGACCAGCACTTAAGGAGTATCTATCAATTTTCCTCTTCTAACTCCTGAAGCAGAGAAACACATCACTCCTATTGAAAGAACCATTCTGGGTATGGATTGAAGTTTTTTCAGAAAATATGAGGGTAACTTTCACATAAATTCTTCTGTTATTCCCAATAACTCAGGGGAAGTTTTCTGAGATGTTTTACTTCCAAGACCCTACCAGATGCTCCAGGGGGAAAAAAGACCAGTTTTAAACAATATGAAATATTTAGAAACTAAATAACGTTGCCAGTTTCTCAGTATCATTTTTTAAGTTGATATATAGTAAAAAAGGGCAACTATTGAATATGAAAAATATTATATCCTAGTTTTGTTCGTTTGTAAATGCTGTAACATTTTGCTTGTATTTTTCCCCATAAATTCATTGACTTCAAATATGCTGCTAGAAAAAGGCAGCATTTTGGCAAAATGAACAATAAAACAGAATGTAGTATATTTATGAACGTACTTGTATATTTTCATCTTTTTAAATTTGAACTATTAAAATAAACATCCTAAATGTAAAAAATGATGTTTGGTTGTTTAATAGGGAATCTTAATAAATTATATCAAACATTTAGTTTGACAAAAATTATTTTTCATAATCTGTACACTTTTATTGTTTTCCTCTTCCACTATTTGTCTGTATTTTCATCATCTCTAATAGATCATTGCACTTACCCTGAAAATTAAGACCAAACATTTAGTTGGTGAGATTAATATAAATTATTATTTGCCCAGAATCTTCAATGTTTAAAATCTTGATTAGTATATTTACAGTCGCCAAAGGGAAGGAGTAAATATTTGGCCTGTACAATCTTTTATTTTTTATTATTTTTTCATTTGCTTCTGCTCTTCAGATGGGCTTAACACAGATGGAATAAAAACAGGACTATTGTTTGTTAAAGCATCATGTGTTCCTGGTGCTTACGCCTCACCTCCAAAGCATAACCCGGTGTTGCAGCATTACAGCTTGTCAATGTGAAAACAAGAGTTCTGGCGTGGTCTCTGCTATGGTACAAAGCTATACTTTGTGCTGCGCTGGGTCATGTTTTTTAAAAGGTAGGAGGTACAGGTGTTATATTTTTAAAAAGGGCATTGCAGATGGAGAAATATGGTACATGTAAATACAAGATTTGGCTTGTGTAGATCATTTGGAAAGGATAGTAAACTGTGCCAGATGGGAACTATGGAATAAAAGAATAACCATGGGAGATCATCGCTAGGGGGTAACCAGTGGAGAATTATTTTAATTGTAGAGGATTCCACACTCTAAAATTATTGCAGCTTAAACATTTCTTAAAAGCAAGAGTTAAGGAATTGAAAGATGAGAATGCCTTCAGCTATACAGAGTCATAGATTGGGGAGCCGGAAGAGGCCAGAGACAGCCTTAAACAGAAAGCTGTCAGGGGTGATGGTTCAGGGTCCATGCTCTAGCCCACGGTCGCAGAGCCTATATTTGAGTCAAGATCCTACAGTTTTAGCTCTGTGAACTTGCCCAAACTATTAGCTCTCTCAGTCTCTTATTCCTCTTCTGTATAAAAAATTTAATTATGTCTGTGACAAAGTAAGGAGTGTCAAGAAGGTTAATTAAGCTAACATATGTAATGTGTTTAACAATATCTGCTATAGAGTAGTAAGTAGTCTACAGATGTTGACTATTGTGACCTGGCCATAAATGAAGTATATGAGACCCAGAGATGTCATGTGATTTACTCCAGCAGTTACTTAAAATTATCTTCGACTCTGGGTTTACACTTCTCTACTGTTGGATATACATAATCCCTGAACTTAAGTTGCTAGAGAATGAGTATGTGTACTAGCAAAAATAAAGACTTTTGTTAAAATTCTAGAACTGCTCTTTAAGGCTATATGACCTGGGCCAATGGTCTGGATTTTTCCGTTTCAGTTTCTTTATTTATAATTTGTTTACAGGGTTACTGTATCTCTCATATACATCCGTTGCCAGGCACCTGGCAAGTCTTTGATAAATGATTTCGATGGTCTAGAAGGAAAAATAAAGTTGAGTCCACATTGTGGTAGTCTTCTTTCATTCTTTCCCATCCCCAAAGAACTAGGGGGTGTGGGGAGGCACTATAAGATATATGGCATGCCTATTAGGTTATACAATAATTTAATAAGTTTAATTTAAATCTTATTTTGAGATAATTTTGCAGAATTGTGTGACCCACTGAAGTAATAGGAAGTACCATGACTGCGATGCACCAATATCATATATCCAAATATGAAACCTCAAACCATTACTTAAGAGTGAGCCACTAGTAATTACCCATGGTATTTGAGAAATACCTTGGCAAGTAATATCAGATATAATTGGAGAAAACCTTACTTTAGTTGTCAGCTTTCACTCCCTCCCCTGCAAATACTTATAAGCATTGCTAACAATGAAAAATATGTACTGATTTTGACCTTCATTTCTATTGTCACAGGCCAAAAAATAAAAATAAACGTAAAAAGTGAGGCGGAGAAAGCATGAGTAGCCAGACTGGACACCTGGGCCTGGAACAACAGAGCATTGGTAGTAACAGCAACACACCCTGACCCAGCAGCTCACTAACCACGCAGAAAGAAATGGACACTTAGAAGCGTCATGATGCTAGCATTTCCAGAAGCCGCTGCTTTTACTCTGTCCTTTACATTTTGATCCAAGGAACATTTATGGCCCTTCACCAATTCATTCCTTCTCGCTCTCTCCCTCTTTTTCCCTCTCTCTCTCTCTCATCTTCTGAAGAGCTTTCTGGAAAGTATACTTCACATTAATGGTTCTTTTTATTCTTCATAAAAGTAACTCAGATGAGCTAAAAAATATCCAACCACAGCTGCTTGTCTAGCAATTCTAGCGGACTCAGCCTTTAACCAGATGTCTATAGCTCTCACCAAGTAGTAGAATGAAACCAATCCTTTTGAAACTTGACCCACTTCCCAACGTCATTTAACAGAATTTTTTAAACCATTCCTTTACTTCATTAACACAACTATTACCTCTTAGCTAGCTCTCCAAGCCAGAGGCTGTTTCTTTATCCTCTTAGCCTGGGTTTCGATCTAAACTATACTTATTTCCAGGAGGATGGTCAATTTAATAAGTAAAACATTTCCGAATATCCACTAAAAAGAGGAAGACAATCTATTAATGGGAACTCACAAACCACGGGACAAGTCACAAGCGGCCTCTGGGTGCTCCTGGGCCCCAGGTCACTCAGTCGCTAAGGCCGGGGAAGGCGATGCAGAGAAACAGCCTGCGTGGACTCCTGGTCACCCTAATAAAAGAAACGAACGGCGAGCCTGGTGCGCCATATCATGTGGCGCGTGCTTTCCAGCGGAAAGAACTTCAAGGCCCTTTAATCTGGAAATATGTGATGGGACATGGCTTCTGGGTGTTTTGATGGATTTTAGAATTCTGAAATTGTGGTTATACGTGTGTGTTAGAAAACTTAAACATTATGTGTCCTGTTTGTGACGGATTATTTTAGAACTGAAGGGTCTTTATGTTTGAATGGTGAGTAAGTACAGCTAGAGGCTCAAAAAGCAAAGGCCTTCAATTTATAGGCTTTTTTTTTTTAGGAGTGCATGTGTAGTAGGTTATTTTGGGAATACAGTCTGAGCAATTTTAATGACTAAGTTTGTGGCAATGAAAAAACTGTATATGAGGTTTTTGAAATTAGTATTCTCAATTTTAAAACATTCTTTTGCTTTTTAACTTGGACTCTTGTACTATGTACTGCATACAAAGTAAACCACCAGTTCCAGGGGTTAAACAATGTTTATAGCATTCAAAGGCATCTCCACGTGATCACATGGCTTCGTTTTCCAAAAATAATGACTGTGTGTGTGTGAGTGTATACTGATATGCTAACGGCCCTTCCTACACTGAACATGAATTTGTGTCTCTAAGTGTTACACCTGAACCTAGGATACTGAAAGGCACAAATGACGCCCTGGCTCCTGAGACTCAGTGGACTGAGTGCCGGCCTGTGGACCCAAGGATCGCTGGTTCGATTCCCAGTCGGGGCACATGCCTGGGTTGCAGGCCAGGTCCCTAGTAGGGGGCGCACAAGAGGCAACCACATATTGATGCTTCTCTCCCTCTCTTTCTCCCTCCCTTCCCTTCTCTAAAAAATAAATAAATAAAATCTTAAAAAAAAAAAAAGACACAAATGACTCAGTTTTCTCTACTTGATCCCCCTGCCTGGAACCATTATGACACTTGGATAAATATTAACTGAATACTAAAATGAATGTCAATATTGAAAAGCCCCTAGATGTTCATGACTCTTAAAGATTCATGTTTGCATATTGCTTTCACTTAAAGAGAACACTATTGCTTTTAGCTCATAAAGAAGTGACTCTTGCCATGATTGTTTTCTAGTTAACAAGGTAGGTTATCTTGTTTTAAGCTATGTTTCAATGAATTTCAAACCATTTCCTCCTCCCTGGCTTTTGATGTCTTAAACTAGTGGCAGGACCAGTAAGAAAGAAAATTGGGACCAATTACATTAGCACATGATTGTATGCCTTGGGCTGAAATAAATACACAACTTCAAAGAGGACATGGACAAGTAGGGAAAGGTTAGGGGAGAAGAGGGGAAGGAAACATGTCGGCGAAGGGCCTAGCGAAATACTGGTGGCACATGGCTCCTGAGGTGGGGCAGGCACACTGAGCCTAAGAAATAAAAAGTTCACAAAGCACTTTTACAGACATTATTTCACAGCAACTGAATGAAATAGAGAATATCTTCATCTCAGAGAAGAGAAAAGGGGCTCAGAGAGGCTGAGTGGCCTGCCCAAGGTCACACAGCTAGCACACACGTCGTAGGGCTGGTATCAAACTTCTAATGCCATCATTGCTGTCATCGTTATTATCATCATCGTGCCAGGCCACTACATTTTCTCTGAGTACGTGGCCAACCCCTCTCCATTCCTTTGACCGAGTATTTGTAGACACCACAATTAAATAAATATGTTGAAGTACTACTTAATAAAAGATGTCCATAATCATGGGACAAGTACAAACTTTATAGATATCAAGTAAGCTATCATTACTTATGTTCAACTATAAATTGTATGTATGAACAATAAGCTATGAGAGATAATTAACATTTTGAAATCTCTCACCATGTATATATAGGTTGTTTGAAATATAAAATAACCAATAACAATAGCAATATAGTGGCAGCTCAATAACTTTACTTGTATACATTTTATTATAAACATGTCCAATTTTATATTATGCCATTAAAGATTTTTTTTAATTGGTAAATTCTTTAAATGGCTTAAGGGCATCAAGTCCCTATGACATTTAAAAATAATTATATATCTTTTTAAATTACTAAAGTAAACAGAACCCTGGTGTAAAAAAAAAACTAAAATATTAACTATGTATGAGACAAATATAAATATATAAAAAAGACAATTACAGTCCTGTGTAAATTCAGCCCCTCCCCACTATAAATTATTAACACCATCAACTCATTTTGAACCATCTCAGTTTAACTCACTTAAAACTTGACTCCTAACCCTTTGGCGATGCGCATTTACAGCGTCTGGCTAATTGCACCCACTTAAGGCTTTTCAGCGATGATAGCAGGTAGGCAGCACCCAGAGGAATTTAGTCAGTACAATGAGTATTTCACCAAAGGCTTTATTTTACCTGCGTCCATCAGCCCGGCCCAGGGCTCCCTCACTGGGGCCCAGATCAGCGGCAGCACAGCTGTGCCAGGTAACCGTCAGTGGCTGCTTCAACTGCACTGCGGGAGGAGGGGAAGGAGGCCAACGAGAGGAGCCAAGCAGAGTAAATGAAAGAGAGAAAAGAAAACAGTCAGAACAAGGTGCTTTGATGTTCTTCAAAGAAAATCAAGAAAGCCATTCTCTTATTTTTGGGAAACAGGCCCTGAAGATAATTCCAGAGCAGAAACTTCCAAAATATTTGTGTGAGGCTAAATTCATTCCGCACGTACAGGGTCCAGCAGAAGCAATGCCTGCTTGAGTGTGGTTGGTAGGGTAACAATATGGGTGTAATAGTTCGTAGCTTTAATTTGTACATTTCACCTAAAATGTCATATGGTGTGCTTGAGTGTGATATTGCTATGTTATAGAATTACATGCTTATGATTTTGTAATAAAAGATTTTGTAATAAAACAGGGGCACTATTTGTGCCAGACCCTGTATTAATTATCACCTACTCTATGCCAGACACTGTACTCGGTGCTAGGAATATAGAGGTGAGCCATCTAGATGTGCTTCCTGACACATGATGCTTACAAAGACAGTTACTACTGAAATAATCACACAAACATAATGTAAAATTAAAACCATGATAATTGTTAAGGAAACTTATAAAGTGGTATTTTGAAACTTATATACATGACTAAGTTGCTGTGTGCTGTGAGTAGGGGGAAAGTTACTTATTGTTTTAAAGATAAAGCTCACATTCAATCCTTTACATGACTCAGTAAATAAAGAGGAAAACGACGCTTTGGGGATGCATGCAGTCCAGGTACAGAGAACACGCCAGATGTGTGACTGGCTTGATTTTGTGGATCCAAGGCCAACAGCAATGTTGGGCATATTTGAATTTGCCCACAGGTCAGCTGCAGCTTTTTATACTGATAAACAGCATTGCAGAGCGGGATCAAAGGGTAGATGATGCATATGGTAAGTGAGGCTCGGATCAAGCAAGTTAAAAGGCAGGTGTGTTTTGCATATCATCAGAGACCAAGACGAAGCTGCTGGTACTGAAACTGGCAGTTCAAAAAACCAGTCGCTTTTTGGATCAAAAACAGAAGACTTAACAATTTGATTTCCGGGGCTTAGATCTGATATGGGGAAATTTATGGGAAAGGGGTCTGTAAAACAGCAAGTTGTAAATCAACTTCTCAAAATCCCATCAAGTGAGGCTACCTCTCCCCTAAGGAGACAAATCTTTCCAACCATAACTATCTGAGTCTACCAATGACTGTCCACCTGACAGTCATTTTCGCTACTGCAAAAAATAAGATTTACATGTACTGATTTGCATGATATTTAATAAACCTGTGAATGAGTACTTCATTAGGTTGTTTACATTCATTCGAAATCACTGCAGAGAACTTCAAACTTCTCTGAAGGGTTTAGGTGTTCCATTGGTATTTTAATAGGGATTTGGGGACACTTTATTTTGAAAAGCAGGCATCAAGCTTTTGGACAGGACAATACCCTGCGATTTCGAAATTTTTTATAGGAAACTGCTCTTGCCTGTCTCAGATCTCAACCCAGAGTACAAAGGCAGACTTCAAGGTGTCCACATCCTTCTAAAATTTCACATCATTAGGTACTTTCTTAGGACAGCTTTCATAGCTTTCATCAAATTTGCAAAGAGGGCCTAATTCAAAATATATAGAATCTTGAATAATATCATTTATAACTTTCAGAACTTTCCTCACAGATATAATCTCTCATAAGTATGAAAATTGTCTTTTTGTGTGGCATGTTGAGCTGTGTTTACAAACATATAAAAATAAATCTTTTTTGTTTTGTTTTGTTATGGAAAAGCCACTGAAAACAGCTTGGGTGGGCCTACAAGTTGTAGAGGGGCTGGTCTCGGGGAATCACCAAGGCAGGGATAACAGTGATTGGCAGGTTAATGGAGACACAGCTCTGGCACCCACCTGCTGGCTCTGTGGGATGATGGCCTCAGCCAGCATTTCGGTCTCAGGGAAAGCTACCCCTGCAGCTGTCACCCTGAAGCCAGACAGTTCAGCTCCTCCCATAGCGTCCCCACACCTTTAGAGCTGCTGCCCAAGCATGGGAGCTCAGAATGAGCGAGTCCCAGTAAGTCCCTGCATAGGCCGTGTAAGAGGAGCGCCTTGGGCTCCCACAGCCCTGTGTTTTACTCAGCCATAATCCTTACTGGCTTTCATGGCGAGAAGTTATTGGGACTTCTCTTCCGAGCACTGGAACCCTGGGCTGGGTGTCCTGCTCTGGGACTAGGAACCCTTACTCCTCAGGGAGACCTCTCTGCACTCAAGAGCCACCTCCCAATTTTTATCCCCCACACGTGGGTGTGGGGCCAGCCCATTCCAAGTCTCCGCCCCTCCTACCGGTCTCCATGGGGCTTCTTCACTCTGTAATTTTGATGTGGTTGTGGGAAGTTCTGAGGACTGCGTTTACCAGTGCTGCCATCTTGACTGGAAGCTCCTACAAATACAGCTTTTTAACAAGATTTGATGAGGAACAGGTAAAAGAAAGCCCTGAAAAGGGGATAGCCTCTGCAAAGAAAGGACTTTGCCCGTACTTCAGTAAGTTTCCAGCCACCTTCCTGATGGAGCCCTTGCCGCTTCTCCTTTTCTTCTTCATCTTCTTTCTTACCCACCTTGGCTTTCTTCCCCCTGCTCTAGAAACCCAAGAGCATTAGAAATAAAATGTAAAGAAATTCAATCGAGTTTATTAAATCCATTCAAAAAATTGTAGATTAAAAAAATGTAACTGCATACTTGAAAGAGAACTTATAGTTCCCATTCATTCCACTCATTAACAGATGAGAAGACCAAGTCGCACAATATTGCCAACCATGATTCAACCAAAGGAATAAAAGCAGAGTTTTTAAGTAAGCTAAAATTTTTATTACCCCATGATACTTGCATTTTCTATTACTACGCATAATCAATTAGTAAATACTGATTGATCCACCCATAACTAAAAGATTTGACGTGTGACAGACAGTAAGTTTCCTGGAGCTCAGGATGAAAGAGCTCACCATGGCCGAGGGGTTGGGGGTGGGGGCAGGGCTAGAGGGGGCGGGGAAGGTTGGGAAAGGCAGCGCCGCCAGCTTCGCGCGGGTGAGGCTGCGCTTCCGCCATTTACAAGACTTACCAGCGATGGCCGTAGCACACGTGTTCTGGCAGGCAGCACACTTCCAACCCACGTTGGTTGAATAAACAGAAAATGAGGAGCTGGCGCATGAAAAACACACTATCATCAAAGTCAGAGAGGTGGGAATGTGTGTGGTATTTAGGAGAATTGCAAATGCATCAATCTAGCACAGAGAGTTTGAATGAGGAAGCAGTGAAGAGTTAAGTTAGAAAAGCTGGTATCTTTCCTCTGAACTTCCACAGTATCCTCAGTTAACTTTCCTTGCAGCTTTACCACATTGTACTGGGAATGATGTTTTGCTTATCTGTCTCCCTCTCTAAAAAGTGAACACTTTGCTTTGTGAACAGGAGCCATGAACGCTCTGTATGGCTAAAGTTTAGCAAAGGGATTGGGCCAGTGAGATGTCAATAAATCTACACTGAATGAGTGAATTAATGAATAAATTTATATGATCTTATATGATGCTCAATATAATGGTGTACCCTGATGTCAGACCAAGTTCAGATTTCATCTTGAAGGCAATGGGTAATCAATAAATATGTTTGTGTAGGAACATAGTTTGACCTAGGTGATATGGAACAACAGGATAACGTCAGCCCTGGCCAAGTGGCTCAGTTGGTTGGAGCATTGTTCCACATATCAAAAGGTTGTGGGTTCAGTCCCCACACAGAACATATACTTAGGTTGCGGGCTCAGTTCCTGGTCAGAGCATGTATGGGAGGCAACTGATTGATATTTCTCTCTCACATAGATGTTTCTCTCTCTCTCTCTCTCTCACCCGCTTCTCTCTCTAAATAATCAATAAACATATCTTCAGGTGAGAATTAAAACAAAAGGTTTTTTAAAAAAGAGGCTAATGTCATTTTATAGATAACAGTTGGTGGAGTGGGCAGTGGATGCGGGCAGGAATGGACCTATGAATGCACAAAATATTGTATATAACCCCCCAAAACACATTGAATGGATGCCATGCTCCAAAAACCACTAATACCCTCATTCTATTGATCTGTTTCTAGCTACTACCTGCATTATAAAAATATCCTTATCCATTTTGAGTTCAAAATATTCCTGGCCCTTACCTTTTATTGTCTAGACCTTTTACTTTCCACAGTACAATTATCTAGGGCACATTTATATCATGTTCCATCATATCTTTGAAGCCTGACAAGTACACCATAATTTTATTTTAGAGAAAAAAAAGGAAGAGCCCTACTACTTAGCCTGATCATTTCTATTGAGTTTGTCAACAAAAACATTATCAGACAATGGGGAAACAGAGGAAATCAGGCAACAGACCTTGTTTAAGAATGAGAAGACAGAATGTTCCAGCACCTTAAAATTTTGACATGGAAAATTCCTTACAAATTTCTTACCATTGAAAGTCCAGAAATGAATAATTCATCATGATCTAAAACTTATAGCTGATGTAGACCTAGTGGGATTCCCAAATGCTGGAAAATCCTATTTGCTAAGTCAAATTTCTTGTGCAAAACCTGCAATTGCAGATTATGTATTTACAACATTAAAGCCTGAACTTGGAGAGATTGCATGCACTTGCCAGATGCCCAAAATAAGTTTCATGTACTACTGAACCAACTCCAGAAGCCTAAAGATTCATGGCATTTATCTGAAACAAAAAACAAAAACAAAAACCATGATCCAGAGAGTACAGTGGAGTCCTATATTATCATCCCTATCCCTACAATTACTGGAGAAGGAATTGACAAATTAAAGTACTATATAAGGAAATCTCTGGATGAATATATGAACTAGGAAAATGAGGCATATCATAAGAAACAGTTGGTTCATTTACAGATTTCCAATACAATATCTTATAGAGAGCCACAGACAGGAATGCTGTTTTTAGTTTCAGAATGGATATAATTTAAATCTACTAAAAGTGGTATGGAAACTGTGTTCATTTGAAAGATTTTCCACAGACATGTGTATTTTAGAATGTTAGTTATTACTAACCTTCTGACATACACGCAATCATTTGAGAGTCATGTCTTTTTAAGTTGTGTATCAACAGTAGAAGCGTAACTGAGAGCTAAAAACGACAATTTGTAATTTTATGGCCAATCTACCTATCATATAATTCTCTGATAGTCCTGCAACAACAACAAAAAAAAGGTTAATATTAGTTGAAAATTTACTGACAATGAGGTCGAGAGGTAATAATAGGCATGAATAAATGCCATTCTGCTATGAACACATTAAAGAAATTGCCTGATACCTTCAGGTGTTGGATAATGCCCAAATGATCAAGCCAGGGTTTCTCCAGGACAAGGTAAGAATTCCATTTTTATTTGGATTCTGAAGGCAGAGGTCAGCTCACCCTAACACTGGGTGAAGTGTTTTTTTAAAAAGATTTTATTTATTTATTTATTTATTTATTTTTAGAGAGCGGGGAAAGGAGAGAGAAAGAGAGGGAAAGAAACATTGATTCGTGAGAATAACATCAGTTGGTTGCCTCTTGCATGTGCCCCAGCCAGGGATCAAACCAGCATCCCAGGCATGTGCCTTGACCAGGAGTCGAACTGGCGACCTTTCACTTTGCAGGATGACACCCAACCGAATGAGCCACACCGGTCAGGGCTGGGTGAGTTTGCACATGGTACACAGATGCTCAAATTCCACATAGGTATGGTAGACTATTTGTTATAGTACCTGATTCTTTCTTAGCCTTTAGGATCCAGATGTTGTTCAGTTACAAAGATGTTTCTTCCACATGGGAGAATTCAGCTCCAGAATGCTGCTACAAGAGAATTTATATAGGAGCTCAGCCGTACGCATCTTGTATGTGGGATTTGCGTGCAGCTGCTTGTCATAAAGTTTGAGAAAAGAAAGCTGGCCTGAGAAAAGAGTGGTTCACCAGTTCCTGGTAAGGAGTCCAGAGGTAGCCCTCCAGGGCTGGTACTGTAGTGTCACTAAATCCTCATGCTAAATGTGGGGAGAAATACTATGAATATAGTTGAGTTTTGTCCACGAGAGGACCTCAGAGCCCAGATTACTGCATTTAATCCTTAGACTTTGGTTTATTAGGTCAGATGAAGTCCTGAGTGTTCCTGTCAACATGGGGCTTTGAGTTTCTTCTGCATTTGTTTCACTAGAGCAGTTTATTTCACTCCAAATCCTGCACATTCAACAAGAACAAGCCTGCACAATCAAGAGACATGCCAGAACTAACAGCTGACAGCTTCCCCTGCTGTAGTCTTTGAAGCCTCCTTAAATTTTGAAGTGAAGTTTCAGTACTTGCCAAGGTAGGAACGAGGCCCTAGAATTTGACATTGCCATAAAGGCTTTAATTCCATCACAAACTACTGTGAGCCTGGAGCTGCAGATGCTTTGGATCCAAAACCTAAAGTGTACAACAACCCAAAAGGTAGTAAATTTTTATTTTCTGTAAAGAAACTAAGACTCAGAGAGGTTAAATGATGTGTCCAAAATCATGATGCTAATAAAAGCTAGAATCGTAATTCAAATCTAGTCATTAGTCTAGTTTGAATAAAATATGCGTGAGGAAGGTATAAATTACTTGGCAGGATAACAAAATATTAATCTCAACCTTCCTAATTCAGCCTCTGCTATTAGAAGGCTAACCCCACCCCGGAATTCTCACTCATATCCTAGTAACCTGAGGGGTGGGTCTAGAGCCAGACCCAGTATTGTTCCTAGCATTTTCTTTGGTTTTTGTTTATTTGTTTATTTGTTTATTTTGTTTATTTCCCCAACTGCCACAATACATATATGAAAGCTGACCTGTTGGCACCAAATCCATGTGCTTTCCTCAGTTCCATATGTTCCTCAAATCAATCTACTTCGTTCCTACTCAAGTGTAGAAAAACCTTTTGTTTAGGTAAAAGGAAGTTTGCTAACTACAGAAAAAAATCACTAATAATACTAAGGTTTCAGTGCCAAAGCTGGTACATAAACAAAAGCTGGTTCACTCATTTGGTAAGCTTAGAGGAAGACTGGTCTCCCCAGGAACTGAGGTAGTAGAGCCCTATGGTCATGGCTGTGGAAGGCATTGGGGTTTAGCCAGGAACCACTGCCAGGAGTCTTGGGCATCCCAAGCCTGTCTAGGTCCAGATTAAACACTTAGGACCAACAGGATTAGGTTAGGGCTTGGGCAAGTTATCACTGCTGAACAAGTTGTTATAAAAAGGAGGCAACCAGATGTCAAGCTTTAACAATACAATGGCAAAGAAGGAACAGGTGACAGGTGGGATCAGAAACTCCTTTGTGGTGGTGACAATCTAAATGGAGCATCTACTTAAAGACCATAAGAGTCAAAATACAGAGAAAGCATTTATGGGATCTAGTAGCTTGGATTGCTCCCCAAAGGGTGAGTTGTGACATTTCTACCTTGTCCCTTGTTGCTAGGTGCTGCCTTTAGTGGATAGCTCATGGTTTACCTGGGTATCATCACCTAGAGATGCACCTTGTGTTGGGTTGTTCTAAAGTCAATTTAGTCTTTGCAGTCCAGATGACAGAATGATGCTTAGCTTGAGGTCAATTGAATTTGGGAACCACTGGATTAAGCAAAGTAAAGCAAGTTCCTTAGCTGTAGTAGTTCTCAGGGTCTTTAATATGCTAATCTGCAAATTTAAGGTCATGGGGATATCACAGGATTATGGCCTGAGGAACAAACTACAAGGAAGTCTGCACCCAAGGAAGATACAGGCTCACAAGTGAGAGCTGCAGAGTGAGAAGGCTACATACAGCAGGGTGACTGGGGTCAGTTGCAGTGGGAAGGTCAGACCAGCCGCCAGATAACCACTGGCACGAGAGAGCGGCAGGAGGCAAAGTTGTGAGTGACATTTGAGGAATAACAGAGTGGGGTTATTCATAATAAAATTTGCTCTTAGGTTAAACTCCCTTGGCAGAAGATTAAACTCTGGCTTCAGTTCTCATGAATCTCTCCTTCTAAGGCTGTCCTGTCTGACACGATGATTACTGGCTGCAGGTGGCTGCCGGGCACTCACAGTGGACCTAGTGCAGACTGAGATACTGAATTTTTATTTCACTTCATTTTAATTCATTTACATTGAAATTTAAAAAGCAAAGCAGTACAAAATGTTTTCATTAAATATAAATGTATTGTTTAAGAACTATATCCCTCTTTAATCATTGAAAAATTAGCGTCTGGATTGAAACTTATGCTGTTAGTATAAAACACACTGGATTTCAAAGACTTAATAATAAAAAAATTTAAAATATCTCATTAATAATTTTATATTGATTGCATATAAAAATATTTCAGATATATCAGCTTAAATACAATTATTAAAGTTAACCTAATTGATTTCTTTTTACTTTTTTTAATGCGACTACTCAAAATAAGGTTCTATGTGTGGCTCCCATTACACTTCTATTAGATGGTGCTGCTCTCACATCTTGTAAGACCAATTAATCCCCCAAATGAGGTCCTCCCTTGCCAGGTCGGTGATATATCTTCAGACGCCCTTCAGAGTCTACTAACAAAGCAATCATAACTAATCAGCAGACTTAGGGCAAAAGTTAAAGAAAGAAAGGAAAACCAATTAGACAATCTATTAATTAGCATACTTCTGAGCTTAAGTCATTTGAATCCATTTTTCCTTTGCCTTCCTCATACAAATTAGCACCTGCCAACAAAAGGTAATGTGTTTGAACTTTAGAAGAATGCATAAAATTTGCATGCTGTGACTTTTCTAAATGATATGACAAGATCAAACAAATTTTCACTCAAAGAAAGATAGCTAAATCAAGATCTAAAATCCTTAAGTTAAATAAATTATGTTGCATCCATAAAATGAAATACTTCTACAGACATGAAAACGATTGAAGTAAATTTATAAGTACTAATTTTGAAGTCACATCTCCAAGATATATTACATGTTCTACAGTATCTTATCCATAATTCCAAAATCCAAAACATTCCAGAAACTAAAAGCTTCTTTTGAAACATAATTGGTGGAAAAACCCGACCAGTCCTAAACTCATTTGACTGCAAACACCTACCTGTCCTGACATGAAAATATGTGGTCTTAATTGATCTCACTTAGTGTGAACAGAATATTCATACCTTCCAGTGAAAAATAATTTAATGTGTTTAATTATGGGGAGCTGCCTCAGACCCTACCAGCTGTATTATGTGACATCTGGTATATTCAGGGTATCGCTACTCTAAAATTCAAAAGATTCTGAATTTCTAAACTCGACTGGCCCCCAACAAAGAATCATGGCCTACACTAAGTGAACAAGCAAGATGCGGAATGAGTCTGTTGAGATGATCCAGTTTGCACAATTTAAAAAGACACATGCTGATTTATACCTGGAAATTCTGAAAGGAATATATACTTTTTCTAAAGAGAGAATTTACATTGATTATTTCTAAGGAGTAGAACAACTCTCTCAAGGATGGAACCGGCTCATTTTCTGGGGACTAGGGTCATAGGAGGGAACTCCTGAACCTTCCTCTGCAGAACTGCCATGAGATTATTTGACTCCAAGTTTCTTGCATCCTTGTGTGTCCGTGCTCAAGATTTCATGCTCTAAAGACAAAAGTTAATTGACCCATCTTTTTAAAAATATATATTTTATTGATTATGCTATTATAGTTGTCCTCATTTTTTCCCCCTTTGACCCTCTCTAACCAGTACCCCATTCCCTCCAGCAATCCCCTCCCCTTAGTTCACATCCACGGTTCATGCACATAAATCCTTTGGCTACTCCATTTCCTGTACTGTTCTTAACATCCCCTTGTTTATTGTGTACCAACCAATTTGTGCTTCTTAATCTCTGCATCTTTCCCCTCATCCTCTCTCTTGCCCCACCCAACTGGTAATAATCCTCCAAATGATCACCATATCTATGATTCTGTTCCTGCTCTGCTTGTTTGCTTAGTTTGTTATTTGGATTCGATTATTGATAGCTGTGAATTGATTGCCATTTTAGTGTTCATCATTTTGATCTTCTTCTTTTTCTTATATTATTCTCTTTAGTATTTCATATAATAATGGCTTGGTGATGATGAGCTCCTTTAGCTTTACCTTGTCTGGAAAGCACTTTATCTGCCCTTCAATTCTAAGCGGTAGCTTTTCTGGATAGAATAATCTAGGTAGTAGATCCTTGCTTTTCATCACTTTGAATATTTGTTGCCAGTCCCTTCTAGCTTGCAAATTTATTTTGAGAAATCAGCTGACAGTCTGTGGGAACCCCTTTGTAGGTAACTCTCTGCCTTTCTCTTGCTGCTTTTAAGAGTCTCTCTTTAACTTTAACCTTTGGTATTTTAATTATGATGTGTTTTCATGTGGTCCTCTTTGGGTCCATCTTGTTTGGGACTCTCTGTACTTCTTGGATTTGAATATCTATTTCCTTCACCAGATTATGGAAGCTTTCTTTTATTATTTTTTCAAATAAGTTTTCAATTTCTTGCTTTTCCTCTTCTCCCCCTGACACCCCTATGATTCGCATGCTGGTATATTTAAAGATACCCCAGAGGTTCCTAAGTCTATCCTCATTTTTTTAAATTCTTTTTTCTTCCTGCTGTTCTGATTGAATGCTTTTTTCTTCCTTGTGTTCCAAGTCATTGATTTGATTCTTGGCTTCATCCCCTCCGCTGTTTGTTCCCTGTGTATTTTTCTTTATTTCACTTAGTGTAAACTTCATTTCTGCCTGGGTCTTTTTTATGCTGTCGAAGTACCCAATGAAGTGCCTGGAGCATCCTAATAACCAATGTTTTGAATTGTGCATCTGATAGGTTGCCTATCTCAATTTCATTTAGTTCTTTTTGTGGAGTTTTGTTCTGTTCTTTCATTTGGGCCATATTTCTTTGTCTCCTCATTTTGGCAGCCTCCCTGTGTTTCTTTCTGTGTATCAGATAGAGCTGCCTTGATTCCCTTTCTTAGTAGGATGGCCTATTGTAGAAAAGTGCACCTGTAAGTTGTATACGGAGGAGCCTTAGGCAATCACCAAGGCAGGGCAACCCATGTCACCACCCTGTGGCTCTGTGCTGGGGAGGGCTCAGAGAGGGGACAATGCCACTGTCTGGCCTCTGGTGTTTTACCCAGGAGGCAGCTGTCTCCCAGCACTACCCTGATGCCAGTCACTTCACTTTCTCCCTGTATGCCACTCATGCCCTTCCAGCTGTTGCCCTGGTGGTGAATCACAGAGGGAGTGAATCTTCATGAGTCCTAAGTCCATTGTGGGCCCTTTGGGAGGAGTCTCTTGAGAATCCTGCAGTTTCTTCCCACCACTCCAACTCCTACTGGTTTTTACAGCCAGAAGTTATGGGGACTTATCTTCCTCACACTGGAACCCTGGTTGGGTTGTCTTGTCTGGGGCTGGGATCCCTTACTCCTGGGGCATCCCTCCCAATTTTTATCCATCTTATATGGGTGTGGGATCACCTATTCCATCTCCATGCCTCTCTGCATCTCTCTGCATCTCTGCGCTTCTCTGCATCTCTGCCCCCCTACCCACTGGGTGAATGTGGCTTCTTCAAATCCTTGGTTGTTGGACTTCCACAGGGTTCAGTTTTTTGACAATTCTGGCTGATATTTGTTTTGTAGTCCAGTTGGATTTTTTGCTATAGTTGTGCAAGGAAGCGAGGCGTGATTACCTACACCTCCATCTTGACCAGAAGTCTGATTGGCCCATCTTAAGTCATACCCCCTGTGGATAGGGGTAGAGTGGAGAGATGAGAGGAAGTCTCCTTTGGCTGACAGTGTATATGGGACTTCCCCCAAAGAGGCAGTGCTCAGGCTCTTACAGAGGGAGGAGAATGACCTGCTGGTCAGACAACTAAAGCAGATGTCATTAGTACCCAACACAGAACCTGACCTGACTATATATCTGCTGCTTGTTACCTGCCTATGGTAACCAAGTCAACCTCTTGAGTCTTCTGGGCTTTGTGTTCTATGCAGGGAGGGTGACCTCCATGCTCTCACAGCTCTAACAGTTTGAGGTTTGGCTGGACACAATGTCTCTCAGACTTGAAAGTGCATCCAAATCATCTAGGGCTCTTGTTAAAAATATAGATTCTGATTCAGTAGGTCTAGGGTGGCCTGCACAAGCTCCTGGGTGGTGCCAAAGTTGCTGGTCAATCAGACCACACTTTCATAGCCGGGTCTCAGAACATTGCTATACTGTGGCTTTGCAGATGATGGGACACTAAGCCAAAGTTAACAAATTTGAACTTGGAATGGTTTGCTTTATAGTAGTGACATGCTGGCCAAAGCTTCCCTAGTGGTACAGTTTGTTGCATACAGTAAAAGTATAGACATAAGCACTAATGGGGTTTGTCTTTTGGGAAGGTAAGTGACTTTCATTTAATCATAAATCATTAATCAATAAAACAAGACTATCTATATATTATTACTCTGAAGTGTTACCTAAGCGCTTTCCCATCAACCATATTAGGTACTCAAAAAACAAATGATTCTAACTTTGGCTTAGAGCTCATACAAAAGATAATAACTTTTCAACGTTTTTATGATGAATGTAAACTCCAGAGAATTTTTTCTGAGCTGTAGACCAATCCATCGTCCAATAATATCAGGATATTAACCAACAGAATTTAGCCTGGGGGCCCCCAAGGAAGGCCTGAGTTTTTATTTATGGCTGGTCAGAGTCAAGTACACAGATGTATTTCAATAAATAATTTATTATAATGGAATTTGTCTAAAGTGAGTTGAGTACAATACTAAAAGTATCACAATGAGTTTGTTTACCTAAAGTTATGCCTACATTAGGAAGTCAAATCCCCCTCTGATAGATCTGCTGGTGTTTAGTCTACATTTGGTATAGTTTTAGAAGTCAAGTACTCTCATGTCAGACATTTTCCAAATTACACTCTCTGATGAGAAACCACATCAGAAACCTGAGGTAATTGGAACATTAATTACCCCAATCAAACATTCCCTCCCCTGACAATGTTCCTCCATTCTGTGTCCTCTCCCTGGATTACAGTGGCATGCCTTGGGGACACAGGAAGCCGAGAGAGCCAAACAAGATAATTACCTGTGAATTACCAAATAAGATGGTGTTCTGGATATTTCAAATTCTAATTCACCTGAAGGACATAAAGCCGCTGAAAATATTTTTTAAGCCTTTGAAAGGCAGCAGCATTTTGTTCCAAGTGGACAGCTTGAGACCTCAGGTGCTATGGGACACTAGGCAGTGAGATTAAAAAAATAACTATAGGGAAAGGGCTTCTAAGTAATAAGATACAAAATCAAATAAATGAATAAATATTTAATATGAGAAGTGGTAACAAGGAAAGCCTGGAAGCACTCAGTCCAGAATGCAAGCTTTCCCCGCTGAAGGCTAAAGAACCGGCAAACCCTCTGCCCTGGCTCCATCGGGCCTTTCCAAAAGTCTATCAGGTATCGATGGCAATACAGCGCAGTCCAGCTGGAGAAGAGGCGCACCTCCAGCAGTGAAGAGTGGACGCGACACTTAAGATCTACTCACTTAACACCTTTCATTTCAGTATATAATTATTGAGCTATAATCACCATGCTATGCATTTGACCCCCAAAACTTACTCACCTTCTAGCTGGAAGTCTATACCCTTTGACCACCATCTCCTCGTTTCCCCCACTCCCCAGCCCCCGGTAATCCCCATTCTACTTTCTGCGTCTATGTTTTCAGCATTTTTTAAGATTCTACATGTAAGTGATATCAGACAATATTTGTCTTTCTCTGTCTGGCTGCCGAATGCCCTCAAGGCCCGTCTATGCTGTCACGAATGGCGGGATTCCCTTCTTTGTATGCATATTCCACTGATTATGTATACCACATCTTTATTCACTCGTCCAAAACTTGTTAAGAAAATAGATCCTAAATGTTCTCACCACATACACACAAAAAAGGGTAATCTTGTGATGTGATGGAGATGCTAGCTAAAACTAGGATGTATTGGTTCAGAAATACAGGAGCTTCCTAGGTGAAATCTGAAACTGCCACCCGTGCGCAAAGGGCAAGGAGAGATTTTAAAAAGAGGCAGACCACTCCAGATAGATCGGTGGCAGATTTAATAAGGAAAGAAATTTACATACGAGATTTGTCTTGAATGGCCTCAAGATGACTAGGTCTTTGCACCTGCCCATCAGAATCTTCAAAGTTTATACATAGGCCTTAAAAGGGTTCTGTCACATGATCATCCAGATGGTCTTAACAGCAACTTCCTCTCTCGAGGTTCTGTCCTTGAAATGGCTCTAGCTACGGGCATGGTGGGCAGACTGTGCATTCCCAGGACACGGGAAGGAGTGAGGAACTTTTGATTGCCTGGGTCCAGCTCACGAGTCCACCAGTGGTCATATCGTCTCCTTCAACATAGTGGTAATCCCTGTGTAATACACAAACCTATCAAATCAACACATTGTACACCTTGACTGACACAATGTTATATGTCAATTATATCTCAATAAATCTGGGAAACATTTTAAATTAAATAAAGATACACACATACACACACATTCTAAAACCTGTAATACCTATCTCTAGATAAATTCTGCTCTGCAAACTAGAGGAAATCTAACGCAAATGCATAAGGGAGTGTGTACAGGGAAGTTGACTGAAGCTTCCTTTATGACAGCAAAATATTGAACTTAACTTTACTGCCTATAAACAGAAGATGGATTAAAAATTTAAGGCATATTCATGGAAATGTCAAATGGAAAGCTATTTAGTAGGTAAAATTAATTTAAAATAGCTACATGAATATGTGTGGATAAACCTATAAAACAATATTGAGTGGGGGAGAAAAGCAAGTAATACAAGTACGCCTCCTGTCACAGTAAACACTAAAAACATCCAAGCCATTACCATCGATTGATAAAAACACAGAGGTGTGGCAACTGGGTAAAAACATGAGTGGAAAGAGGACTTGTGAACCTAAGTACAGTTGTTACCTCTGGGCAGAGAAGTGGGAAATTGCATATAAGAGTACAAGTGTGGTTATACCTATATAATTAATAAATTTTTAAATTAAAATATCTGAAACGAATACGTCCAATCTAACATTTCAGTGCTAGGGCTGCTAGGCCACCACCTCACTTTGGCCTTTTCTTTCGATATTTAAGATCTGCTGCAACAACAAGAGAAGCTGCTTAACGAGCTCTGGGCAGCTGTGGGTATTGTGGCTGCCGTAAGTGAGTGGGGGTATTTTTCGTTGTTTTTCATGTGGTTATAAAAACTGAAAGTTAGTCACAGTGGGAAACATCTTTTTCATTAATTCAACAAATATTTATTGCACGTCTATTTGTGCCAGCCACTGTGCTAGGACCCAGGTATACATCCCCTGATATATTAGCCTCAGTGCAGCAGTCTCCTCTCCCTGACACTGCCCAGCACATTAGTTAGGAAGCAGATGTCTCCTGACCACTTGCATCTAGATTTTCCTTCTTTTTTTTTCAAATTTTTAAAAATTAAATTTATTGGGGCACAAGTTTCAAGTGTACAATTCAATAAAACATCATCTGCACATAATGGGAAGCATTTAACGTGAAGATAAAGAGTGGGCAGAAACCAAAGAATCCAAATATCTGTGAAACCCTGCATAAGAGGAACTTTCCATATAATTAGGCCAGATACCATAAATTTGGCTCTAGAGACATTTTCAGGTCACATTGAAAATGTCTAAAACTACTGGAGCCTTAGATAAGAACCAGGAAAACTTCAGCAATATAATATACTTTACTTAGTAACCTGGGCATAAAACATATATTAAAGAGAGGTAAGAGAATTAAAATGCTTTAAAGGAGACAAGTGTCATTTAAATGCTAAAGTGTTCTGTCTGCAGCCAAGGGGGCAGTTGAGGTGGAGGGGGGTGGAGATTATAGCTTCATTATGAAGAAACGGAGAACTGTTTTTAATCCTTTTTCATGTCCCTTCAAAAACATAGAGAATTTGCATTTTGGTTTGACAATAGTTAGCAGTATTAAGTCCATGGCATTTCTGCAACGACAATCCTAGATATTGGGAGCTATAAAAATAGAAAATCTGTGCTTCAATTTGAAGTCAAATATGTATTTAAATCTTGCCTTGCTTTCACTCCTTACTGGTTGTTTGACCTTGGTTGAATCATTAATTCCTCTGAGTCATAGTTTCTCATGTACAGGGCACAGCACAAATAACATCCCTTTTTTATTACAAAATATTTTATTACAAAATTATAAACATGTAATTCTGTAACATAACAATATCACACTCAAGCATACCATGTGCATGAGGTAATATTTGTGCTTAATAAATAGTAAATACTTTCATTATCATCAACAAGAAATGGGAAAATTCGTCCTGAATATCACACAATGTTACAATTACTGGGAAAACAAAAGTCAGTCAAATGTTTCACGTGCGTGATGGAAAACTAGTCTGACTGCAATTTTGACTGAATTGCTTATTTTTTATAGAATTTACTGAATTTTATTTTGTTGTTAAATAGGAAGAACCTATGTTCTTTGCTATATTAAAATCAGCCTGATTATAAACTCATCGAAATCATATCTCATATTTTGTTGACTCAATAAGAGAAGCTTAATAAATGTTAGTCACTCTTATTGAACTATTCTTATTGTCAGGAAATTACCTAAATTTCATGATCCTAGGGAAACTGTGGAACTATTATTGAGTAAAAAAAAAGTTGGAACTGGAGTATTTATTTTCAGGCACAGATAATAAAATAAATGGAAGAAGACTAAATTCATTTGAGGTACCATAGAAATAAGGCCACTGTGAACTGGAAATCTCCTTGCCTATGAGATCTAGATGAAATTTCATTGAACCCCTTTATTTTGTGACCAGTGGTACCCAAAAACCTTCTTGTGTTTCTTGAGTTCTGTCTCCTTCACGCAATGCCTCTATCCTACAGTGTGAAAACCCTAACCTAAATTTATTGGGATGACATTGGTTCATAGGATCATATAGGTTTCAAGCAACACTTCTAGATCAATACATTAAAAAAAAAAATACATCATGATCAAGTGGGGTTCTTTCCATGAACACAAGGATGGTTCACCATATGCAAATCAATCAGTGTAATATACCACATTAACAAAACAAAGGATAAAAATCATATGATCTTATCAATAGATACCAAAAAGGCATTTGCTAAGATACAACATCCATTTATGATTAAAGCATCCAATAAAATAGTATGGAAGGAAAGTACCTCAACATAATAAAAGCCACAAGCCTCTTCTTTAGATCCACAGCAACCTTCATTCGTGCCAAGCTTTCTGGGGACGAGCAATTTTGTTGGGGACTATAGATTGCGGTGGTGAGGTGTGCCCTGAAGGGCCTGCCTCCAATCTGATGGCTTTATCTTCCCCTCCTTCGTCCAGCTCCGTTCATCTCTGCTCTTTTTCCTTTGCATCCTCTGCCCTCACACCAGGAGCTTCATTTTCTCTCCACTGTGCTTGGCAGCTTCCTCCTCCTCTGAGACCTGGGTGCCAGTTGACATCCCAGCCATAGGAGGACTCAACTTCTGCCCTAGAAGCACTTACCAAAACATTTCTCCCAGTGTTGACAGTTTCCTCGGTAGGAGAAATTTCAGCGCTGGTTAAGGCAATACTGTTGGCTCACTTTAGGTTTGCTTGAAACCGCAAAGGGAGATAAAAGAAGACACTAAATTGCTCGGGTTGGAGAAGGTAAACCTTGGAGAAGATATGCTTCAGGGCAGGAGTAACTCTCTAAAGGGTCAACATTTGTCCTGCCTGGAGGCCTGTGAGCTAACTGCCATTGCCATACTTTTCTCTCCCACCATGACTGGGAAAAGCAGAGAGACCTCGAGGTCGCTGTCAGCACAGCTCTCCCTACCACATGCTTCCCTCGTCCTGATGGAAAATTGTATGGTTTTCCCTTTAAGTAGTCAGGAGTCAATTAATCTAAAGTGGGTTGAAGAGGGCAAATATCAGAAAATAGCTCTGGAATGTGAAACTATGCCAATGGAGAAAGGAAAGCTTTTGGCAGAAGTCCAAACTCAGTCCAAGGTCTGGAGGGAAACCAAGCCAATTGCAGATGTTTCGGTGGTCAGAGATTAAGGAAGTTGGGTAATAGGCTTCAGAGGTGGGAGATTCTGAGAAAAGATGTTGGGGGACAGGAATACAGTCACTAATGAGTTAGGGTTTAAGGCATGGATACGTGTTAATAGAAACATGTTAATCGAAACTGGTTTTCACAATAGGTGTTGAATAACTAGAAAACACACCTGGAATCAGTTTCTTGATGATCTAAGAGTTCGATGCTTCCAGGTGCCTTGCAATGTTAGGGTTAAAAGCCCAACCTTTGGACTCAGACCACCCCGGGTTCATATTCCAGCTCTGCTACTTGCTAGCTAAATAACCTAAAGTTAATATCTCAATCTAAGCTTCAGTTTCCTCATCTGGGAAACAGAGATAATAATATAATCTCCCTGGCTGTAAAGGTTACTTGAAGTTAATAAGTCTCAGAGTCATGCCTAACTTCCCTCTTTCCTTTCTCACAAACACTTCCAGCTAACCCTGTTTCTCTGTGTCAGAATAGATATCCAGTATCTGATCATTTCTCACCAGTTCCATTATTTTTTGCTCTGAGCCCTGATTTTTGCTCACCTGCATCATTATATGATGGAAATCACCTTCTAACTCATGACCCTGCTTCCACTTTCATCCTCCTAGCTAGAGTGATCCCACTGAAACATACTGGTAAGTCAGACATGACACCCTCTGCTCAAAAGCCTCCACTGGCTCCCTATTTCATTCCAAGTGAAAACTGAAGTCCTTATCATGGTCAAAAGGCCCTACAGAACCAGTGCCCCCAAGCCCCAGTGCCCAGCCACACTGACCTCTTTACTGTTTCTCGAACTCAGTTAACACATTCTTGACTTAGAGCCCTTAAGTTGATGGTTTCTTCTGACCAACACTTTCTTCCTCAAAATATCCACATTGTTTACTTGCTCATGGGCTTCAAACTGTGCTCACATATCACCTGCTCAGTGAGGTCCACCCTGACCAACCCGCTTAAGGTTACAACTCACACCACCCCCTTATACACATACACTCTTTCCACTTTCTCTGTTCTGCATTTTTCATAACATTTATCACCTGTCTACAAACTATATAATTTACTTATTGTGTATATTTATTGTCTGTCCCTGCTCACTAGTGTGTAAGTAACACCAGGCAAGATGTTTTGGGTCCATATTGTTCATCGATATATTCCCAACACCAAAGGTGGGCTTGCTTGGCACACAGTAGTCACTTCAAAAATACTTACTGAATGAATGAATAATGATGCATGAAATGCACTTGGAACATTGCCTGATACACAGTAAGCATGTATTTAATATAAGTCCTTTGAAAAGAGCGAGCATAGCTTTGATACGGTTACAGAGGCAGGGAATGACCGCTGGCATAAGTTCTGGAATGGGAGATAACAAGGGGCCTGAGGCGAGCATGAGACAGGGCCGGCCTCCGGCCTTACAGGCATGCAGCGATGAAAAACCAGGAGCCTGCACACGGCCCTCCTTCACGTAGCTCGCTGAATCCGTGCTCGTTAGGTTACGCTCTCCTTCGTATTTGTGTTTTCTTTAAAGAAAATTACTTCATTTAAACTTTCTTCAAAGACATTGCCTCCAATCTTTACAATTAGTCTGTGAGCCCTGTGAAGTCAGCTCTCCCGGTCCTTCTAAAGAAATGTGAGTCTCCTAGCCAAATATCAGAGGCAGACAAATAAAATAATCCCCTTCGGTCAGGCTATGTTAAGTAAAAGCCTTCGATTGTTACATGCTGAGGTACTAGAGCACAGAGCTGCCTCCTCTGTGTAGGTGACAAGACTGCCTTAGGATGCTATCATCCTGGATTCCGTCTTTGAGAATTCACAGTCCCTTTGGCTGGAAAAGGGTCAAGAAGGGCGCATCCTTCCTGGAATCCATAGTTGTGTGGCAGATGCTGCACCCAGATTCCCCCCAAAATGGCTTTCCTGTGAGTGGCTGCTCCACAGCAATTCCGCAGAATATTATTAGATTGTTTTGCAGGGAATACAGAGGGAGGAGTACGTCTGCAGTCAATTTAGTTTAAGAAGCTATATAACTAATTTTAAGCAGGTTTCTTTACTGCAAGATTCTCGGAAATTTTATTTGCTGATGGGCAACAGTGAATATTCAAGAGGACGGCATAATATGCAACATCTTTTAAACCCAGTAGGTCAGGCAGCCCTTTTTTGAAAGAACCCCTTCAAAGACCTATTTCACTAGGCTCTCACCTGTTGCTCTTTCTATCCCAAACCCTTCCTTGTTTCACCGTCCCCAACTCAAAAAAATCTATTTCATTCAGTCAATAAACATTTATTTAACACTTACCATGTGCACATGTTGCAAGCACCCAGGGGTCACTGTTATGTAGGACATAGGCAGTCCTTGTCCTCATGGGATTTATAGTCTAGGAGAGAAGACACACACAGAACTTATACTTGAAAGCTGATGAGTGTGAGGAAAGGTAAAGTGCAGTCTGCACATTTAAGAGAGGATGGCGTTTAGTACAATGCACTGTGAGGAAGCCCGATTTAATTGATTTCATGAATCAATGTTTATCTACAGGTGATTAATCACAAATCGTTTATCATTTACATTGTGCATGAAACTTGCTTTAAAAAAAAACTTCTCTAATTGAAACAAAGACCAATAAAAATAAAATGGAGTAAGCAACGCAAGTCAGAATAAAATTCCGTGCAAAGTTGAATGGTTCAGATACCCATTAAAATGTTGCCTACCTTTCAAAGACTAGAGTATCATACTTTCTCGGAAGCCCTCTGCCAACTCTAAAAGTGGCTGTGCCGTAGGCTGACTTTTCCAGCACATTTCACACACACCACCTTGTAGAACAGTGATTGGTGTGCATCTCTGACCTACCGAAATGAACGGTCAGCTTCGTGGTGCGCAGGCTGGATCTTTAACATCTTCGCATTCCTCACGGTGCACTGCCATTTGTGAGAACCAGCAAGGTATAATAGTTAAAGTCAAAAGCTTGGGGGTCACACCAACTGGTTGAATCCTGGTGTTGGTTTGACACCTCACAAGTTCCCCAGGTGAAATCTAAATACCAACCCCCCACACGCACAAACAAGGGACAAAGGGAGACCAAAGAGCAACGCAGACCACTCCAGGTGAGACTTGTCGTAGGAGGCCACGAGAGAAGTAGAACTCCGATTCGCCCACCAGAAGCTTTCACGTTCATAGAGAGATTTTCCCTGGGTCCAGATGGTCTCAACAACATATTATTCTCTCAAGGCTTGTCCTTGAGGCAGCTTCTGGTGCAGGGAAGGCAAGCAAAACCTACAGTCCAAGGACAAGGGTAAGAGGTGAGGAGCCTCCAATTGCCCAGGTCCATCTGGCAGGTCAACTGGCAGTCACATCCTCTCAATGGCCAACTCCAACACGTGGCTCTGATTTTTGTTGGCTGTTTAACTTTGGGCAAATTCCTCAGCTTTTTGAGCCTTAGTTTTCGTGTTTATAAAAGGAGATACTAATACCCATATCTACCTAATAGTGTTGTTTTAGCAGAGATTTGTTGTAGCAGAGAGGACATGTGTAGAAGAATTTAGTGCCTGAAATAGTAGTAGTCAGTAATGGGAAATGTTGTTGTTACGTCTGTTGTTATCGCACAGTGCCCTGCAATAAGAGCCCCGGCAACACGGGTTGAAGGGAAGGGAGAAGGAGGCCAGGCCCTGGAGGACATGGCCCATCATCTCAGCTCTGTCTCACAAAGTTCCAGGACAAACAAGGATGGAAAACATTTGACAAGACCCCCTGGGTCACACCAACTAGCTTCTATACATTGAAGTTGGAGGGTTATAAGATGGGATAAGTTATGTTGAAAAGGCACAGAGAAGCCTGTTGATGGGGTTGGAGGGGACTTGAAATATGGGCTGAAGTATTCAGAGGCCAAAGAAGTAAAATGATCTATGCAACGTCACTTAGCTAGTTAGTAGGTGAGCTAGTACTTAAAACAGTTACCAAATTTTATAAACTCTATTTTCAGCTGAGAAGATGCCATTTATTTATTCATATTTGTTTATTCATTCTTCAGTCACGTTGTGAAGAACCATTTGCTGCATTGCTGCCAATGTATAGAATCTTCTGCTAGACGCTGAGAGAATTTAAAGAACACACACTGTCTTTTGCTCTTAACTAAAATCTAATTGAGCATAAAGACAGAACATTAGAAAATTAAATTGCTGCGTAAGAGTGACATAAACATAAAATACCATCATACATGATTACAGGTGAATTGAGTTATCCACATAATATGTTATGAGTTCAAAAATGAAGAGGTCAGGGTGAATTTAGGATGTCAGGAAAGCCTTCATGAAAGACAGAATTCAGATTCACCCACCCATCTGTCCGTTAAATAGTCACTACTGAGTAGCCATTACTTCCCACTCCTAAACCAAACCCTGGGAATACAATGATGAAAGATATTGTTCTTGATCTCCAAGAGTCGCAGGCAAATAGGGAAAACAAAGAGAAGAGGGCAAGAAACAGCAGGAAGTAGGTGCAGCACGTGGCATATTTGTAAGTATATGTACTTATATTTTCTATTTTATTATTACTGGTTTTTATCCTCACCCCAGGGCATACTCACTGATCGGAGAGAAAGGGGAACGGAGGGAGGGAGAGAGGAAGAGAAGCACAGATGCGGGAGAGAAACACTGACCAGTTGCCTTTCATAGGCACCCTGACTGGTCATTGAACCTGCCACCTAGGCAGGTACCCTGATTAGGAATCCAGGCCTGTGACCTTTCATTTTACAAGACGATGCTTCAACCAACTGAGCCACACCAGACAGAGAGCTCTATGTTAAATATAAGTAGAGGCAGGACTGGGGTTAGGGAGGGAAACAGGACAATTAGGGCACAAAAGTTAAGGAAGCACTGTCAAGGTCCTACAAGTGCAGTCAACACTTGCACAAACTTGAGAGGCAGTGCCTCCTTAAATTTTACACCCTAGACACCGTACTTGCCTCACCCTAGTCCTGGCCCATTAGCTCTTTTTAGCTTTCTGTCTGCAAAAGTGACAGAATGATATAAATGAAAGCAACAACAACAAAAACAGAAACCTTGAGTAGGATCTGAATAAATGTCTCTGAACCTCAATTTCCTCTTCTGCATAATGAATGGATTGACCTAGATTAGTACTTTTCAGACCATGACCTGCACTGCACATGTAGTCTTCAGAAACAACTCAGAGAAGGGCTGATTGGGTAGAGTTTAGATGCCCTACTCTTGCTTTAACCAGACTAACCATCTTATTGGTTTTAAGATGATTCTCTTACATTTATTTTTTTAAAAGATTTTAATGATTTTTAAAAAATCAATTAGAAAATCAAATATCATATTGACCCTAGATGATCTCTAAGGCCTTTGACGGTTGCCCATTTGTCTTTTTATGAAGAATGTGGTTTCTGCCAAAGGCCAGTGAGAACAGCTGTGACTCTAGCTTCGATGACTAGTGGCATTAAATGAATAATATTCAAAGTCATTGATTTCTTGTCAGTCCTACGGTGAGGACATGTCTGGTTGTTTCTTACATAAAGTGCTAAATGAGTCTTGGTGAGTTGGGTGGAGAATAGGAAATGAGGGATTGGCTGACAAACTAGATCGATTTGATATTAATCTAGGGGTGCGGTGGGAGTTAACAACCTCAGAGTCTGATTATGCCTTAGACCTTGAAACCAGGAAATACTGATGCAATCAAGTTTCACATTCTTAAAACAATACCTCATGACTGTCATAGCACTTTGTATCTCTCCTTCAGAAATACCACTTAGTCAATAACTGGTCACAAATGATCACATATGAGGGGTTGGTTCAACAAAAATCCTGGGCTAACTTTGTGATTAATGGCTAAATATATTATTTGCTCCATTCTAAGGAGCAAATTAAGGATCTCTAAAGACAGTGAGCCTTCACAAGCATCCTAAAGAAATCATCAGAAGAAAGGGAGGATAGAGAGTAGTCAATCAGGTTCATGCCTGTGAAGGGGCACTGTTATTTAAGCAGCTGCTTAGAATGTGAGTAAAAGCATAGCCTTAATTCTGTTGTGTAAAACAAGAGTGGATAACTTCATGCCCCAAATGGGAAATACAAAGAATAACTTTTAGCGTTGAGAAATAGGGGACAAAACTCAGCCCTGTACCCAAATTGGGAGACTTGCTTCAAAAACAGGATGAGGGGAAAGGAAGCTCCTAGGAGAGTTCACTTATGGAGTATCTACTTCATGCCAGCATTTTGAAGACATCATCTTAATTAATACAATGACTGAAGCTGGCCAGTATTAGTCTTATATGTGGGTAAAGAAACCAAGTTTCAGAGAGATAGTAAATTGTCCAAGACATACAACTAATAATAAATAACAGAGTTGGCCTTCCAATCCAGGACTAATTACAAAGTGAGTGCTTTTCTACTACAATCCCAAGGATGCAAAAGAAGAAGTAAAAAATATAATCATTTTCAGCATTAGCCTAGTGTGTGAGAGTCATAATTCCCAAGAAAACACAATATGAGGAGGAGCAAGGGCATGTTGGGGAAAAAGTTAGAAGCTTGTGCTTCTGTACAGCTAAAGAAACCATCAGGAAGACAAATAGGGAACCCACTGTGTGGGAGAACATTTTCACCAACGATACATCTGACAAGGGTTTAATCTCCAAAACATACAAAGAAGTAATACAACTAAACACCAAGAAGACAAACAACCCAGTTAAGAAATGGACAAAAGACTTGAATAGACACTTCTCCAAAGAGGATGTACAGAACACCTGCAGATATGTGAAAAAATGTTCAACATCACTAATCATCAGAGAAATGAAAATTAAAACCTCTATAACATATCACCTTACACCTGTCAGAATGACTGCCATCAGTAAATCAACAAATAACAAGTGTTGGTGAGGTTGTGCTGAAAAGGGAACCCTAATGCACTGTTGGCTGGAATGCAGACTGGTGCAGCCATTAAAAATTAAAAATTAAAAATAGATCTGCCTTTTGACCCAGTGATCACACTTTTGGAAATATACACCAAGAACCCCCAAACACCAACACAAATTAAAAATATGTGCACCTCTATGTTCATAGCAGTGCTATTTACAATAGCCAAGATTTGGAAACAGCCTAAGTGCCCATCAGTAGATGAGTGGATAAAAAAGCTGCGGTACATTTACACAGTGGAATACTACACAGTAGAAAGAAAGAAGGAGCTCCTACCTTTTGTGACAGCATGGATGGACCTGGAGAAATGAAAGAAAAATACCACGTGGTCTCACACGTGGAATCTAACGAATGCAATACACCAACGAACTAAATAGTTAACAGAAGCTTAGATACATAAAACATACTGACAGCTGCCAGAAAGGAAGGGGGAGACAGGATGAAAGATGGTGAATGGATTAACCAAAGAGCATTTGTGCACAACCCATGGACACGGACAACAGTACGTAACTGACTCGGTATGGGGAGCGGGTGGGGCTGGGTGGGGGTGGGGAAAGGGAGAAAAGATGGGAACAGGTGTAACAGCATAAACAATAAAAATAAAATTAAGAAAAAAGTCAGAAGCTTGTGAAAACTCCTTCAGTTACTTAAGAGTTCTCCAAGTGAAAGGTGAGCGAGGAGGAGGAGGAAAGGGAGATGAGCATGTGATAAAACATGACACACATTCAGTTTTCTAAGGCTTCTGAAAAGTTAGGGGGCACAATTACTCAGTACACCACTGTACACCTCAGTACCTAGCACAATACCTGGCTTGTTAAATCAGTAGAGAAATATCAAATGAGAATTGAGAAGACGGAGGTAGAGTTGGATGTACCATCCCAAGCCCATGACAAATATGGGCTGTCGGTGTGCACACATATCTACCATACATGTATGGAGGGAAAAGATGTGTCTTTTGCTGAATAATGGTCATATTCATAAAGCTTCTGCCTTTATCTTTCAAAGCCAGCTCGACTCCTGGACTGAGTAGGTAGTTGCTTGCTGGGTATGTTTCATGCCAACACCCCTCCTGATATGGTTGAGACTCTCTTCCTATATTAACTCATTTCCAGTAAATTTAAATGTAAATGTAACAGGAAATTAGAATGAGATTCTTTCTAACTCCGTTTGAGTGAAGTGATAATCAAAATACCAAAGTAAGAGTGAGACAATCCCCCACACCGCCACCACCATGTGCGACTTACGAGGGAAATGGACCGGAGAAATCATCCCTCAGCCCTTGATCCCTTTAAGTCAGCCGAAAACCATATAAAGAGTTTAGAGAGTGGTCAAGAGTTGAATCGGTGAAGAGATTCCTTAGGAGAGGCCACAGGCCCTGACCCACACTTCTACCTTGAATGGGGAGGTATGAACTTCTAATCACAAACGTAAAGACGACCATTCAGAAAACCGAGCCTAAGTTTGGAGACACAGAGTGCTAGTGCCTGACTCATGCATGAGAAAACTGAAAGTGGTTGTGGACAGGGGCCTGATTCCCAATAGGAAATCTAGACAGTGAGAGAAAGTGCTAACCACTTACTGATGGAGGCAGAAGAGGGCAGCTCTTGTAGGATCATCCCACATTCCCAGTTTTATGGGTCAAATGATGTGCATTCTCAAGGACCGATGGCTTAGGTTATATTGGGTCTTACCTAATAGAGCTATCTGGAGTGGACTGAGTTCTTTTGCAGAAAGAAGCCGAGGTGGACCCCTGACTGCCCAGAGGCTGATGAAGGAATCCGGCAAATTTTCACCTGCCCAGGTCAAGGGACCAGCACGAGAGAGGGGCTAGCTGAGGGGTTGTCAGTGTGAGCGGTTGGCCTCAGGTACAGAGTATGAAGCCACTGAGCCAAGCAAGCCTGGCTGATTGCCTTACCTCTCTCCATGTACCCCACTCACCTTTGACCCTTGTGGAACCCAAAACAGCAAATCATCTGGTGAGTATCAAAACAATAAAACACAAGAATCACACTCCCTTCCCCCCTGCAGACTTCAGTCCTGAGGCTGGCCCAGGCTGGAGAAGAGGAGTTCAGAGTTTTGACAGTTAAATAAGATTGGACATTCTACTTACTGAATTGAAACTGTGTTTTACCAAAAGTGACTGCAGGACTTTTATTTCCTGAGACTTCCCAGAAAAGATACGCCTGCCTAAGTCTTCATGTAAGGTGGCAAAGCATAATTTTCGAAAGATAAATACATGACTCTCCTAGAAGCTAGAATAACCGTGTCAAGATTTATTTGTCATTGGTGAGAGGCCCAGAAGGATGTTAATGTTGGTTCAATGAACATTTGAGAAACTGCATATTTGTGGGAACTGAATGAGGACAGGATATTGGAAGACTGAGACATTAGAAACTAAAATGGCTAAACTCCTACAGGGCAATAAAACCATAACCTTTGGGAAATTTTTTTTTTCTATCAGACAGAAATAATTTGCATCTCTGCTGGACAAAAATCTAAAAGTTAACGTGCAATATCACAAAGTGTGAGCCCAAATCAAGAGTAACAATGGCACGTTCCTTTTGAAAATTAAGTGACCCACTGGTGGGCAAGTGAGGCAATACTCCAGTAGGACACAGAAAGCACATGTAGCCAACCTCTTGCCTTAGTTCCAAGTTTTTAATGATTTTTCTTAATAAAGGTCAGGGCTAATTAGCTCTTCCCTACTCCTGGTCAATTTTAGAGGCCTGTGGGGGACAAAATTAAGGTTACATTTTGATCATAATCTTTGAGACATGGTTGTTCAACATACTAGATATATCTTTTCAGGCCTGAGAAAGTGGCTCATGACCAGAATGCCAGAGATTTGGTACCCAACTCATCATTAGGCTGAGGACTCAGGGAGGAAAAGCTGAGACAACGGTCTGAATGATCAGGGAACCACAAGGGGGCCGGAGCCTGGGAAAGGCGAGTCTCCGCAGTGCTTAGGATGGTCTCTGGGGATGGCAGTAGGTACGATTAGGCAGGAGGCATAGAGGGCAAACTTAGCTCATTGCACTTTTGTTGCTGGCATTCCCCAAAGCAAAGATAGCATTTGTTTGGTTTTTGACTATAACCTACAATAAGGGTCTATCTTTTTCCTAATAGACTAAAAATTTTTCCTTAAAAAGAAAAACAGGCACAATTGCCTACTTGACTGAAACATTAATGCATATTTAAATAGTTTTACCTAGTTACTGACAGGAAGCTTGAATAAAACAACTCAGTGTGTAGTCAGTGTTCTTAGTAATTTAAGATAGTCAAATGTTCCACGTCAATTCAAAATTATGTTTTGTTCCTCGTTACCACTAGACAACACTGGCCAGTAACTCTCCTACTGAGCGTTCTAACATTATGCAAATATTTGTGATATCCGATTCAAAGGAACACAGAGGCTGTTTAAGAGGGTGGTACTATCTCCGTTGGTCACAGCGTGTGTTTTTTTTCCTTCCGGAAGGTAAAACGGCATACCAAAGCCTGAAGTGCCTCTGTCTTGTTTTGGTAGAAAAACGGGTCCACCGTGCAGTTTTAGCCGTGCTGCTGTGAGCCACTTTCTGTCCTTGAACAAGGCTATGAGGAGTTAACTGCCGCCCGTCTTGGTCTGCCATCCTCCCATAATCTAACCCTGGAATGGACAGTGGACTAAGCAGTGGGTTCTTTCTTATGGACCCCAAGCTAAAACAGGCAAAGAAGCAGATATGTGTTTCCAAAGAAAAATGCTTCCACTGAAACTGACTGTCCTTACGACTTTGATTAAAATTAGTTTTAAATCCTAATTCTAGAAATTCTCTCTCTCTTCTCTCTCTCTCTCTCTCTCTCTCTCCCTCAGAGACTGAACCTTTCCCCAGACAATCAGCAGCCCTCAAGGCATCAGAAGACATAGCTGGACCTGAGTAGCTATCATATGATCTGGACCTCCAGTGGCATAAAAATAACATCTTGACCCAAGTTATATTTCAGTTCCGGAGCCCTAAAGTGGACCAACCCCCTGGCTACTCTCCCATGAGACTGGACAGAAGGAAACCCAGAAGGACCTCAGAGCTGTTCTCAAAACCTGAAGAAATACTTCCTCACCCTTACCTCACCTCCACCAATCAGCTCCCAGCATGACCCCAAATCCCTAACCCACAGTGTTTTGGGATTTTGGCCTATATAATCTGTAACCTATACACCATCAGGAAGTTCAGACTCTTGAGTATTAGTTTCACGTTCTCCTGGATGGTGCCATTCATAATAAAATAGCCAATTTTTCTCCCCTGAGATTCGTGGTGTCTAGTGCTTGGCTCTGCTAGCGCTGGGTGGACAAAGTGTTTGTGTTCCATAACACTATTAAGCAAGTGGTGGAACAGCAATCGGGATAATCAAAAACCTAAAGGAAGGAAAAACCCAACACCATCTCACATGACAAAAAAGAATGAGCAAAATAGCTTCAGGAATAAGTGGAGTGGGAAATAATCTTAGTTCGGTGATCTTTTCTAATGTAAGGATGATCAGAAAATAATTTTTAATTATAGTTTATTGATTATGCTGTTACAGTTGTCCTGATTGTTCCCTCTTTACCCACCCCCTCCTCCCAGCACCCCCTACCCAGTCCCTCAGGCCATCTCCCCACTGTTTTTTATGTCCATGGATCATGCTTGTAAGTTCTTCAGCTACTCCTTTTCTATACTGTCCTTTACATCCGCATGGCTATTCTGTAACTACCTATTTGTACTTCTTAATACCTCCACCTCTTCACCCATTCCCCTACACCCCCTCCCATCTGGCAACCATCAAAATGTTCTCCGTTTTCATGATTCTGTCTCTGTTCTTCTTGTTTGCTTAGTTTCTTTTTTAGGTTCAATTGCTGATAGATATGTATTTTTGCCATTTTATTGTTCATAGTTTTGATCTTTTTTGTAAATAAGTCCCTTTAACATTTCATATAATAATAGTTTGGTGATGATGAACTCCTTTATCTTTTTTCCTGTTTGGGAAGCTCTTTATCTGCCCTTCATGTCTAAATGATAGCTTTGCTGGGTAAGCAATCTTGGCTGTAGGTCCCTGCTTTTCATGACTTTGAATATTTCTTGCCAATCTCTTCTAGCTTACAAAATTTCGTGAGAGAAATCAGCTGACAGTCTTATAGGAACTCACCTGTAGGTAACTAACTTCTTTGCTCTTGCTGCTTTTAAGATTCTCTCTTTATCTTTAACCTTTGGCATTTTAATTATGATGTGTCTTGGAGTGGGTCTCTTTGCATCCATCTTGGTGGGGGCTCTCTGTGCTTTCTGGACTTGCATGTCTATTTCCTTCACCAAATTAAGGAAGTTTTTCATTATTTTTTCAAATAGATTTCCATTTTTTTTGCTCTTTCTCTTCTTCTTGCACCCCTAGGATGTGAATGTTGTGCCTCTTGAAGTTGTCCCAGAGGCTGCTTATACTATCCTCATTTTTTTGGTTTCTTTTTTCTTCTTGTTGTTCTAATTGGTTGTTTTTTTCTTCCTTTCATTACAAATCATTGATTTGACTCTTGGCTTAATCCACTCTACAGTTGTTTCCCTATAAATTGTTTTTTATTTCAATTAATGTATCCTTTGTTTCTGACTGGATTTTTTTTTATGTTATTGAGGTCCTCACTAAGTTCCTTGAGCATCCTTTTAACCAGTGTTTTGAACTCTGTATCTGATAGATTGCTTATCTGCATTCTATTTAGCTCGTTTGCTGGAGTTTTGACCTATTCTTTCATTTGGACCATGTTTCTTTGTCTCCTCATTTTGGCAGCCTCCCTGTGTTTGTTTCTATATATTAGGTTGAGCTGCTATGACTTCCTGGCTTGGAAGAGTGACCTAATATAGTAGGTGTCCTATACAGTCCAGTGGCACAACCATCCCTATCCCCAAAGCTAGGTACTCGAGGTACACCTTTTGTGTGGGCTGTGTACAATCTCCTCTTGTAGTTGAGCCTTGGTTGCTGTTGGCAGATCAGTGGGGAGGCGGGCATTTATCCACGCCAGTCAGCTGGAAGGACTGATTGTGACCACTGACCAGCAACCTCTTTCCTCTGTGGAGGATCAGCTGTGCAGAGGGAAGGTGGTGGGGCTCTGATGTGGTCTGTAGCTCTCCACTAGTTGTGTAGGCTCTGGGGTTACACATGCTGCAGGCCAAGGTCAACCTCCCCTGTGTTTTGCCTGAGGCTACCCTGCCTGAGCTATAGGGCAACTTGAGATGACTGCTACTTGTGCTGGGCTTGGAGATTCCCAGGGGATGCCAAGCTGTGAATCTAGGCTGGCTACTGCTAGTGCCTGACCTGGGGCTCACTGAGGCCAGCTGTTACTTGTTCCAGAGGATTTAGGAAGTTGTGCAGCATAAGCCAAGGCCAGCCATTCATATGGAAAAGCAGCTTAGGTGGGCCCGTAAGTTAGGTGGGGCAGAGTTTCTGGGGATATCCAGGGCAGGGAAAATAGTGTTATCAAGGTTGATGGAGTCTCCGGTATGATACCAGCTTGCTAGCTCTGTGGCTCTTTGGGTGGAGGATCTAGAAAAGGGACAATGGCTTCTGATCATCTTGATGTCAGACACTTCAGTTTCTCCCTGTATGCCACTGGTACCTTCAAACTGCTGGCCTGGTGCTGGAGCTCAGAGGAAGGGAGTCTGAGTAGGTGAGCCCAGGTGTGGGTTTTTAAAGAACTGCCTGGAGTTCCAGAAGTTTCTTCCACTGACAATCCCTGCTAGTTTTTGCAGCCAGAAGTTGTGGGCTCTTATCTTCCTGGCACTGGAACCCTGGGCTGGTAGAGCTTGTGTGGGACTTGGACTCCTCACTCCCAAGATATCCCTCCTGAATTTTTATCTACCACACTTGGATGTGGGACCAGCCCAGTCTGCATATGTGCCCCTCCTACCAGTCTGGATAGACGTGGTTTCTTTAATTCTGTAGTTGTCAGACTTCCATTCAACTGTATTTCCAATGGTTCTGAGTGGTGGTTGTTCTATATTTTAGTTCTGTGATTGTGCGAAGAGACCAGTCACATCTACCTATACCACCATCTTGACCCAAAATCCCAGAAGATAATTTCTGAAGAATAAAAACCTCATCCTTTTTTTTTCCTGTAATATTGTGGGAAAGTAATGTCTTGCTTGATAAATTTAAAAAAAAATTAAATTTGTAAAAGCAACCCTGGCCAGGTAGCTCAGTTGGTTAGAGCATTCTCCCAATATGCCAAGGTTATGAATTTGACCGCCCACCAAAAATCAGGGCACATACAAAAGGCAACCAATTAATGCATCAATAAGTGGAACAATAAATCGGTGTTTCTCTCTCTACTCTCCTCTCACTAAAATTAATCAAAAAAATTCTTTAAAAATTTTTGTAAAAGGAAGAGAACAAAGGATATAGTACTATGAGTAGACTTCATAAAGGAACTTATTAAAATTATAGATAAAAGAGTCTTTTGAAAAATCCAGTACTTGTTTGTTTTGAAAAATCAGTAAATGCTGACAATTTTTTTGGTTTTTTCAAAATCCCTTCATCTTTCCACATAGTGTATAATGAGGACTGGTGAATTCTAAGTATAGAAGCTCAAGTATTAGAGTTAATATTTGTTTTGATCCTTTTATTATCAGAGAATTGACTTGGTGAATTATAGCCTTAGTCTTTTATATTCGACAAGTACTAATCTTGCACTAAGGAAGAGAACATTAAAAAAAAGGTTAATAACAAATGTTTTGATTTCTAATAACAGATACTAAAAGATAATAATCAGAGACCTATAGATACTTTGTAACTCTAAATTACTTACCTATGCCTTTGGAATGAATACTCTTTTACTTCTGTTTGAATCTAGTTCAATGAAGGAACTATAATCTTTCGAATTAACAAGTGGAATAGCACTGAAGCCTGAGAAGGGAATTGTGACCTCTTCTCCCATCACTTCACAGGCTAACTCAGACCAGGAAGCCTACCTGCTCTCTCCAAACTCTTTTTTTCTGGAAAACACCTTCCGTGGAATGAAATAAAGAAGAAAGATGAGGGGAATGAACTGCTTTGTTTAAAAGGCTTTTCTGGGTAGCTGAGACAGGAGTAAAAGAAAAGGTAATGCAAGTGGCTGATTTGAAATGTAGATCTGAGACACAGTAAATGAACTCCTTGACTTTCAATTCTTTAATGTCAAGCCCCTACTGTAATGCAGAATGCATTCAAAAACAAACAAACAGGAAAGGTAGTGACAACCCCAGCAGAGGATTCAAAAGTTGTCTGTGATTTCCCTCCATGGGAAAAAATATGAGTGATATTTTTGTATTCCTGTGGCCGAAAGAATGAGGAACGAGTTATCTGACTTTGATCGCATAACTGAGGATTAAGAATTAGCCACCTTTGCGGGGGGGGGGGGGGGGGGGGTAAGTTTTTGATACGTTTGGAGGCTAGAAACAGGGTCTTAATTACCTTTACACAGGGAGCTGTCAGTGAAAATGACAGATCCAATTTATTAAATGCCAGGCACACTGTATCAAGCACAATGATAAAAAAAAATCTGAATTTAAAAATTTTGAATTTTTCTACAAAGTTTAGTACCTAATGTGGGGTACATGCAGGCAGTCTGGCTTCCTCACCCCGGTGTCTGGGCAACTAAGGGAGGCAGTTTCCCATACCCCTGAGAATGGGCCTGACAAGCAGTGTTTTCATAGCCTTGAGACTGGGTCTGATAAACTGTTCCCATAGCCGTGAGTGGGCTCGCATGCGTAGCATGGAGCTCTGCTCCGTAAGATCTGCTGGCACCCCGCTGGCTTGGTCTGCGTTCTAGTATTTAAGGGAGTAGGGACTCCCCACTGGGTGCCATGCAGAGGGACAGGTGACATGAAGTGTGACACGCAGCTTGCAGTGTGCATGGACAGCCCACCCTTGAATAAAGGCATGTCAGACACCCCCACGGCTCTGTGAACATCCTTCCATCTGCCCGAGTACCGTGATCCTGCCTGGCCTTGAAAGGCACCTAATATTAGTCAGCCTCATTGCTGGGGGAAAAAACCTAACATTATGTGTGTTCTGACATGTGTACGTACTAATTGTTAGTAAGCTCCTTCAGACTTCTCTCCCTGCTACATTTTAAACAACCCAAGTTAGTTCTTTTAACAAGTTGATGTTGAACTGTTATGCTATGTAATCTTTGGCAATTTTTCATTTTTCATGAAAAAATGGTAGATAATATTTTCACATAGAAACCATTCATTTATGGGTGGTATTCATGGAAAATCATTATATTTGTGAAAATTGATTTTGAACATGAGGGCATTCAAAATAAGTATTTTAAAGATTTTTTAAAATTTATTTTTTTTGAGAGAGTGGGGGGTAGAGAGAAAGGGAAGGAGAGAAAAATCGATGTGAGACAGAAACATTGATCAGCTGCCTCTCATCTGCACCCCCATAACCAAACCCACAATCCAAGCATGTCCCTTGACCCGGAATTGAAATGGTGATCTTCTGCTTTGCAGAACGACGCCCAGCCTCCTGAGTCTCACAGATCAGGGCCAAAATACTTTTATATTAAAATTCAGGACACAGTTTTGTTTTTCAGATGGACTAAATAAAATGCTTTTCAACATTTGAAATGAGAACATTTATATTAACTCTGGTCACTCCTGGATATCAAAATTCAGATGTTATGGATACACATCAGGGTTTACAAACCTTTTAACTCTATATTCTTTTATTCTAGAAAGTGCTACTAAAATTTCTCTAATTTGGTCTCTTTTTTTTTTAGGTATCTTCCTTTGGATATGCTATTACAGTTGTCCCATTTTTTCTCCCCTTTATTCCCCTCTGCCCTGCACACCCCCTCCCACCAGCATTCCCCACCAACCCTTGGTTCATGTCCATGGGTCACACATATAAGTTCTTTGGCTTCTTCATTTCCTGTACTATTTTAGTACATCTGCCCATCTATTTTGTACCTGCCATTTATGCTTCTTAAAGGCACAGGGTATGCTTCCTTGTACCTTTTTCCCCATTCTCTCCCCTTCCCCTCTCCCTCCCCACTGATAACTCTCCATGTTATCTCCATTTCTGTGATTCTGTTGTTCTAGCTATTTACTTAGTTTGTTTTTGTTTTTGTTTTAGGTTCCGTTGTTGAAAGTTGTGAGTTTGTTTTCATTTTACTGTTCATAGTTTTGATCTTCTTTTTGTTAGATAAATCCCTTTAACGTTTCATATAATAAGGGCTTGGTGATGATGAACTCCTTTAACTTTATCTTGTCTGGGAAGCACTTTCTCTGCCCTTCCATTCTAAATGGTAGCTTTGCTGGATAGAGTAATCTTGGATGTAGGTCCTTGTCTTTCATGACTTTGAATACTTCTTGCCAGCCCCTCTTGCCTGTGAGGTTTCTTTTGAGAAATCAGCTGATAGTCTTATGGGAACTCCTTTGTAGGTAACTCCCTCATTTTCACTTGCTGCTTTTAAGATTCCCTCCTTATCTTGAATCTTGGGTAATGTAATTATGTTGTGCCTAGGAGTGTGCTTCCTTGCGTCCAACTTCTCTAGGACTCTCTGAGCTTCCTGGAAGTCAATTTTCTTTGCCATATTGGGGAAGTTCTCCTTCATTATTTTTTCAAATAAGTTTTCAATGTCTTGCTCTTCCTCTTCTCCTTCTGGTACCCCATGATTCAGATGTTGGTACGTTTAAAGTTGTCCTGGAGGTTCCTAAGCCTCTCCTCATTTTTTTGAATTCTTGTTCTTCATTCTGTTCTGGTTGAATGTTTATTTCTTCCTTCTGCTCCAAATTGTTGATATGAGTCCTGGCTTCCTTCCCTTCACTGTTGGTTCCCTGTGTATTTTTCTTTATTTCACTTTGCGTAGCCTTCACTTTTCCTCTATTTTGCAACCATTCTCAACCATTCCTGTGAGCATCCTGATTACCAGTGTTTTGAACTCTGCCTCTGATAGGTTAGCTATCTCTTTGTCGCATAGTTCTTTTTTTTTTTTTTTTTTGGAGTTTTGACCTGTTCTTTCCTTTGGGCCATATTTCTTTGTCTCAGCACACATGTTACATTGTAAGGGGCAGATCCTTAGGTATTCGTCGGGAAGGGACAACTCACATTGCTACGTTGTGGTGCTGTATGGGGAGGAGGGGTCAGAGAGGGAACAGTGCCACTTACTCGGCTGTTGGCTGGCTTTCAGTCACTTCTCCTGCTACCCACAGTCAAACTGGGCCCTTCTGGTACTGATTCCCCGGTGGGTGGGTGGGTTTGTGTACGTTTTAGGACATTGTGGGTCTCTCCAAGAACATTCCTGTCAGGCTGGGAGTTTCTCCTGCCACAGAAGCCCCCACAGATTTTTATAGCCAGAGGTTTTTGAGGCTTTCTTTTTCCCACACTGGAACTTTGGATTGTGTGGTCTGTCTTGCTCCCCTGTTGTTCCTCATGGTTTATCCGCACACAAATGTGGGACCGCCAACCTCTGTCCTCCATCTGCTGCCTTGCCATGTGTCCTCTCCACCCCATCTGCTCATCTCCACCCCTCTTACCAGTCTGGATGAATGTTTCTTCTTTAATTCCTTGGTTGTTGGACTTTCATACAGTTCAATTTTCTGGTAGTTCTGTTTGTTTTTTTGTTTTTAAATTTGTTGTTGTCCTTCTTTTGGTTGTGCAAGGAGGCAAAGTGTATCTATCTACACCTCCATCTTGGCTGGAAGCCCCCTAATTTGGCCTTTAAATGAGACATTTCTTGTTGCCATTCCCTCTTTGCTATAGTCATTCATTTACTCATTTATTTATTCAAACTTTATTTAATAATATATATAGTGTATGGTAAATATTGTAGATTCAAAGAGAATAAAAGAAATAGCCCTTTCTTCAATTATCTTACATTGAAGGACCCAGATAACTTTAACACAATGTGATGTGCTACAATTACAGATAGAGTTATGTGCAGGTGCTTTGAACTGCCAAAAGGATGGGGGATATGAAAAAAATAGGAGTTAGCCCCTGGGTGATGGGGAAGGGGCAGGAGGAAGGGACTGCAGCATTTCAGCCCAAAAGAAAACAGCATGTTACGACAAGAGGGTGGGGGCAAGGGCATTAGATTCTAGAAACAGGTCATGAGTAATCCTGAAGCACAGAGTTGTTGGAGTGAAAGAAAGGTTAATCTGTGACTAGCAAGGGCACAGATCAGGAACAGATAGTGAGGGCTATGGGTAAGAATTTTAACCAGATGGCCAATTGGAAAATTTAAACTGGGAAGGAAATAACATAATCAGGTCAAAGCAACTGGTAACTGTTATATAAAAGATAGCCCTACCTGAACACTAACAAGAATCTGCTATAGAAGCCTGAGTATAAAATCATGAAGATCTAAGCAAAATTAATGGACATGGGAGGTCCAAAAGTGCAGGTTTTTAAAAATATATCTATTTTCTATATAAATATTTATTTATAAGCTGTATTTATATATTACTTTTTTCCCCCTCTGCCACTGCTTGGCACATGGCAGAAACACGTGCATAGAGAGGCTGCCTATTGGGTATCCGTCCTAGGGGATGATCAGCGGACAGCAGCCAATCCTCCTTCCTTCTCTGCAGCTTCCCACATGCTGAAGAATTCACATGTCTACCCACAGCAAATGTACTGAGGGTTTTACACTACCAACATAAGCCCAAGGAAATAAAGCAGAAAGGGACAGTTTATGTGTATAAACCAGTTCATGAGTCTCATTCATGGCTGTTCTTATTCTATATCCATTTAGATTCAAAGCACTTGGACCACTGGTTACTTTCTTATTTGATATATTCTCTGTATTTCTATGCCTGTCTGTCCATTAAGTAAACAGCACATGTTTTCCATATGCCAATACTTTTCAAATGGTTTCTATCAGAATCTCCCGGAGGGCTCATTAAGCTAGATTTTTGGACCCTACCCCCAGGGGTTCTAATTCAATAGGTCTGAGGCGGGGCCAGAGAATGTACTTTTCCGACAAGTTTACAGATGACCCTGCTGTTGCTGGTTCAGGAACTGCAAAACTAATATGCCAATTTGCCTCAGCCAAAACAATTAGAAGAAAATTGAAACAGTAAATTAATTTTCTAAATTTGCTAAAGAAAGTAAACATAGGGTAAACATGATAAAAGTAGAATTTGTTCATTATAAAAGGGCAACTAGGGTATTTGGGGTGGGTAGCCACGCTTTTGAATAAAATATGGAATTATTTGCCATGGCATTCAACTTTGTTTTGCTTTTTAAAAAAGCAGACCCTAAAAATATTTACAGGCAAACATAAAATCTCCTTTCTTCTATTCAAAATGCAGTTGATGACAAAAAGGACAAAGCAAATAATTCTCCATTTCAACACATTCTAGATAGCTGTCACACATACTCACATAGAGCGAGACTGATCCTTAGGAAAAAAAGTAATTTGAGTCTATGGTTCTTAGTTAAGAAGCTGTTTCTAACTGCTTGATTTCTGGATTTTTGTAAACTGCGTTCCCTTCTCTGAGCAAACACTGTCTTTCTCATTCAGTACGTAACCTTCATTGGCTACTTCACTCAGGCCACTACCATCTTGGGAAAGTAATCCGGGTAGCAGGAATTTCAAAATGGCAGGAGACTGGGGAGATAAGTCATATTTAAAATGAGAAGTTAACATAGCAAGGCTTGGAAACAGACTGGCAATCTTATATTGTTAAAAGATATTTCAATTAAATAGCACTTAGAATTCTCATAGAACTCTAGTATGACTCAGACAGTTTCTAATTTAGAAGTAAGTTCTACCTAAAAACCTCACTGGAAAGTAATTTGTTTGGAATTTGGAACAAGTTCCAAATGACATTATTGTACTTATGACACTTTACCTAAGGTTGCCAAAAGATTTTTTAAATTTCTAAATCCACAGAAAAATTTCAAAATCCTTAAGGTAACAGAAATAGCAGTTCTTTACTTAGAAAAGGTAGAAAAAGTCTTTTGTAATGTAAACTTACTTTTTGATGGCATATTTAAAAGGACCCATAGGACAGGGCACCGCTTCATTACTAGCTGTGTGGTTTGGGCAGATCATTTACCTTCACCTAAGTTGTATCTTGAATAGTAAACAGGTAGTGTTGATTAAGAGTATTAGAAAAAATGTTTAACATATAATGCTGGTTAAGAGCATTGGAATAATGTCTTTAAACTCCCCCTTCCTTACAGTGCAGGGTGCTGTCAGTATCATAATGCTTATTATACATCTATTAACCACACATTCTGTACCAGAAAGAATACTAGGAATATTCATGTCATTTCATTTAATGCTAAAATAATCCTATGAGGTAGGTGTTGCTATTTTCATTGTTGTAAGTGAAGAATAGAAAAAGAAAATGGCTCAAAATTTTAATATGAAAAATTAGATCCTAAGGCAAAAAATAGATTTAACTAGGGAAGGGTGATAACCCTGGGCTAACATTAGTTATATCATACTTACAACTATTATCTCGCTGATCCTTGCAACTACTCTATGATATTGGAATGATTTTTCCATTTTTAGTATAAGTATTCTGTTACTGAGAGTTTAATCTAAAGTAGGTAATGGGATCAGGAATTAGGTAGAAGAGATTCAGGATTATACAATTCCCATATCAGTTACACAGCAGTGGTTTCAGTCTAGGACCACGTGGACACAGGAGAGAATAGTCTACAGGTGGCCGATGTAAAAGTAATGGGAAAAGTCAGGTGTGATTCATTGGTTGACTGTGTCGGCCATTCCAAAATCAGGTGTTTATAATCTACAGAATGTTTGCATTTGATGGATAAAAATTTTTCTAATGCTCCCTAACTTCGTATTTATAAATCTTTTGGTTCATAAGGAAATTATTTATAAGGATTTTATTTATTTATTTTTAGACAGAGGGGAAGGGAGGGAGAAAGGGAGAAAAACATCAATGTGTGGTTGCCTCTCATGTGCCCTCTACTGGGGACCTGGCCTGCAACCCAGGCATGTGCCCTGACTGGGAATTGAACCAGCGACCCTTTGGTTCACAGGCCAATGCTCAATCCACTGAGCCACACCAGCCAGGGTGGGAAATTATTTAGAAATGAGTATTTTTGTTTACTATGAAATAAATAAATCCTTTCCAAAGCGTCAGGAATTTTCAGCCAGTACATTACTACATATAAAACCAGAATCTAAACTATTTCCGAAGCAAAAACAAGTTAATATTAACTATTTTGGTGTCACATCCCAGTTATATACATCAGGTTACCAGTATAGTGTGAAGCAGACACCCATATGACCTGACAACCATATTGTTACCAACCATATTATTGGCCAAAGTTAGCTAAGCCTTATTAGATATCGCAAAGTAAAGAAGTTCTGGTTACAGATAACACAGATCTTGAGGAATAAGGTGAGAAAAATCTTTAAGAACACAAACGGTATACATATAACATATTTGATTATTCAAAGAAGTTATATTCTTTCATCTCTGAATGAAATTTTTGAGAATCAATGTACACACTGAACCCTATTACTTGCTGGGTATTAGGCTAAGGGCTGAAAAATACAAGCAAGGCAAGAATGTTCTTGCCCTATAGGGTTTTCCTGCCTAATGGGAGGACATGGGTAAAGTGCTAGTTATAATACCAGGAGATTAGCACCATAATGAAGGCATCAATCCATGGTGTGAGAGGTTAGATGCTGGAAAGGTATCATCCATCTTTCTCCTGGCCTGACTTTCAAATGAGCATCTGCTTTCTACTTGAACCAAACATGTCCTTGATTCTTTTAAAAGCTTTTTAAAAACCTGGGTCTTTTTTATGCTGTTTCTGCATACCCTTCACCCAGCTTCCCACATGTTGACATTAAAACTAATGAACATTGGTACAGCATTTTAGTAGGTTTTATCTTCTTTGTTTCCAATCTGTGACAGTACTTCACACTCTCCTTGTCTTTCGGGATCTTTCTCAAATTAGGGAAGCTTTCTTTTATTATTTTTTCAAACAATTTTTCAATTTCTGGCTCTTATTTTCCTCCCTCTGGCACTCCTATGATTAGGTGCTGGTATGTTTGAAAATGTCCCAAGGTCTCCTTAGCCTATCCTCATTTTTAAAAAATTTTTTTTTCTTCTTACTGCTCTGATTGAATGTTTTTTCTTCCTTATGTTCCAAATCACTGATTTGATTCTTGGCTTCATCCTCTCCACTGTTTGTTCCCTGTATATTTTTCTTTATTTCACTTAGTGTAACCTTCATTTCTGCCTGGGTCTTTTTTATGCAGTCGAAGTACCCAATGAAGCGCCTGGAGCATCCTAATAACCAGTGTTTTCAATTGTGCATCTGATAGGTTGCCTATCTCCATTTTGTTTAGTTCTTTTTGTGGAGTTTTGTTTTGTTCTTTCATTTGGGCCATATTCCTTTGTCTCCTCATTTTGGCAGCCTCCCTGTGTTTCTTTCTGTGTATCAGATAGAACTGCCTTGATTCCCTTTCTTAGTAGGATGGCCTATTGTAGAAAAGTGCACCTGTAAGTTGTATGGGGTGGAGCCTTAGATAATTCACCAGGGCAGGGCAACCAATGTCACCACTCCGTGGTTCTGTGTATGCAAGGGCTTGGAGAGGGGACAATGCCACTGTCTGGCCTCTGGTGTTTTGCCCAGGAGGCAGCTGTCTCTGGGCACTCACCCTGATGCCAGTCACTTCACTTTCTCCCCTTCTCCCCGTATGCCACTGGTGCCCTTCCAGCTATTGCCCCAGTGCTGAATCCCAGAGGGAGTAAGTCTGTGTCCCAAGTCCATTGCAAGCCCTTTAAGAGGAGTCTCCTCAGAATCCTTGCAGTTTCTTTCATCACCCCAACCCAAACTGATTTTTACAGCCAGAAGTTATGGGGACTTACCTTCCTGGTGCTGGAACCCTCCACATATCTCTGTGTCTCTGTCCCTCCTACCTATCTGGATGAATGTGGCTTCTTTAAATCCTTGGTTGTCAGATTTCCATACAGCTCGATTTTCTGATGATTCTGGGTGGTATTGTTTTGTAGCCCAGTTGTAATTTTTGCTGCAGTTGTGCGAGAAGGTTAGGAATGTTTACCTATGCCTCCATCTTGACCAGAAGTGTCTCCTTCTCTTTCTAGGTGGTTCTTTTCTGTGGTTACTTATATATCTAGAGCTTTTTTTCTTTTTCAAACTATCTTATTGATGGCCTAGAGTCATTGAGTAGTCAAAAACATAGCATTATAGGCCCAGTAATGAGATACTTTATATAAAAGACATATATAAGATCTATCAGATCTTACATAAGGTATAAGACTAACTATAAGATCTATATACCTAACCTGTAAATGAATATTGTATTAAAATCTTCAACCCACATTTTCCAGGGAGAAGGAGAATGCAAAGAGACAAAAATGAAGGGTGCCTATTGGTGACTATGGCATCTACTGGGGCATAAGTACATTGAAGGTCTCTCTGTGTCTGATTGCTGTACCATATAAATTTCGGGAATCACTAATCCTACATCTGGGAGCATAGATACTCCCAAATTTGCACCTGCAATAAGTATGAAAAGGAACTTTTTACAGGGGCTCCCTAAAAGGAATTGCTGCCTCATTTTAATTAGGATTAATTAGGGGCCTCTGCCCCTTTCCTGCTGAAACACTGATCTTCATGAATGACATACTGATGAATAAATTTCATGGAAAATATTCCTCTGGGAAGACCTGGGATGGAACACTGACCTTAGAGGTGGGTATAAAAATAAGGTAGCAGATTTATTAGTTAGCTGTGACACTCATACTACAGAAATATTCGAGGGAGAACAGGCATGGTATCCCTGTTTCCTGTGGTTGGTAGAACAAAATTTGCTGTGCACAGCTAAAGATATAGCAACACTTTCCCATAATAAATAATAATCAAGTTATACAGAAACAGTAGAATAGCTTCTTACAAACCGTTGGTTCACAAATCTGGCTAATATTACCAAATTTGATTATGCTAAATATCCAGTTAGAGAAAAAAATGTGGAAGCCTACAGAAAATATTAACAGTAGGGACCCCCCTGGGGAAATGTTTTGGAATCTTTTACTTTCTCATTCATAGTTCTGTGCTATTGGATTTTATCTATTGACTATGATCAAGTACTACTTTTAAAATGAAAAATCAGACAAGGAAATTTTTAAAATCTTGTTTCTTGTAAATACTAAACCCTTGCCATAAAGTGAAATAAAAGGAAGAACATATTAATCTCTATAGAAGTTAGTTACTGAGGTCTCCAAAGGACATAGTTAAAAGGTCATTGTTCTGCAACAAAAGCTTGAGAACGGGACTGTAAGTTTATCTGAGGATGTCATTGGTTGGATGGTTAGCCACTACATAGAGATTTCCCACTGGAAGTATAGTTTAACACAGCAGAGGTTGATAGGATTATTTTGCTCATTTAGATTTTGTATCATTTAGAATCCTGCCCCAAAATTTAAAATTAAAGAGGCCAAGATAAAATTACATTGCTATTTTGTGAAAAGTAACAAAAGAACTCATTGACAGGAATGTTTTTTCACTAAAGGTTGAATATTGTGTTTTAGTAATCTGGAGTACCAATTCATGAAAAAGCCAAAGGGTGATTCCACTTCTGGGTATATATCCAAAGAAGCCTAAAACACTAATTCCAAAAAATACACCCCTATGTTCATTGCAGCATTATTTACAATAGCCAGGATATAGCAGCAACATGAGTGCTCACCAATAGATGAGTGGATAAAAAAGCAGTGGGTGTGTGTGTGTGTGTGTGTGTGTGTGTGTGTGTGTGTGTGTATCTGTCTGGAAGAAGTCCAGCCATTGCTAATGTAACAGGAACAGTTTGTGAGACATCGATGTAACCTGGCAGCCAAGGAGAGTGGAGTAGAATATACATGCATGAACAACAATGACTTCACTGTACTAGTCAGTGGGGGCAGTAGACACCGTTGAGTGAACATGTGTGCTGTGTGGCCATCGTATTCAAAATGACTGAGTAGTGCAATGAATCTGTATCAAATTTTGCATTAAGCTTGAACATTCCTCTGCAGAAACGATTTGGATGATTCAGAAGGCTGCAGCTATGGACAACTGGTGATTGGCAGCTTCATCACAACAATGCACCTGCTCATGCATCATGTCTTGTACAGAGTGTTTTGGTGAAATATCAAATCACCCAGGTGACTCAGACCACCTACAGCTTAGATTTGGTGTCCTACCACTTCTGGCTTTTCCTAAACCTAAAATCACCTTTGAAAGGGAAGAGATTTGAGTGTCAATGAGATTCAGGAAAATGTGATGGGGCACCTGATGGCCACTGAGAGAACTGTGTGAAGTCCCAAAGTGCCTACTTTGAATCCAACTGAGGTATCATTGTCCTATGTACAATGTTACTTGTATCTTATATCTTCTTCAATAAATGTCTCAATTTTTCATATTACATGGCTGAGTACTTTCTGGACAGGCCAATTTTACTTGGCCATAAAAACATGAAATCTTACCATTTGTAACTGCATGGAAGGACCGAGAGGGTATTAATGCTAAGTGAAATAAGTCAGACATAGAAATACAAATACCATATGATTTCGCTTATATGTGGAATCTGAAGAGCAAAATAAATGAACAAACTAAATAGAAATGGATCCCAGGATACGGAGAACAGACTGATCGTTGCCAGAGGGGAGGGGTGTTGGGTAAAAAGGGTGAAAATTGTGAAGAGATTAAGAAGTACAAGTTGGTAGTTACAAACTAGTCAAGGGGATATAAAGTACATTACAGGAAATAGCATCAATAATATTGTAATACATAGGTATGGTGCCAGGTAGTCACTGGAATTATCCAGTAGTGGGGAGGGGCACTTTGTAAAGTATATGATTGTCTGACCACTGGGCTGTACACCTGAAACTAATACCAAATAATATTGAATTTAAACTGTAATTGAAAATCAACAGCCAAAGGGAAAATGCCTTAAAAATACAGCTAGTGGGAGTGGGGTGAGGATAGGGAGTGGGGGGATTGAGCAAAAAAGGAAAAGGGGCTCATGGACAACAGTGTGGTAACTGCTGGGGGAGGGGGGTCTAAGGGGACAGAAAGGTAAGGCAAAAAAATACAATAAAGATTAAATAAAATACAAAAAATATTATAAAAGGAATCAATGAGTTTACACAGTCCTCCCCTAAGAGCAAGGATTCCAACTCCTCCTCAGAGAGCTGGCTTCTGCTCCAACACCTAGGCTGCTCTTCCTGCCCGGCTCCCCCACTCCCTTAGAAAAATGAGAGCCTGTATTTCCTCCTTAACTCCAAGAGAGCAGTCAGTGCATAACTCTACAAGGAACACGGAATCCTGGCAAGTTAAATGGTAGTTAAACATAGGAACAGGATACAGAATAAGTAAACACGAACAGGATACAGCTCTCTTGCAAAAAAAAAAAAAAATTAGAGCCAATATTTAACAAATATTACGCCTAACGAAGCACATTAATTTTTCATTTTTCTGTTTTGTTTTAATACACAAGAGCACCAAATTTTCTATCACTGCATTTATTCATTTTTCCTTTAGCATTTCATTGAGTTGCTATATTCCATTTTATTTCCTTTAGTTTTAAAAGGCACTTAATTTTGTAACAACGTTTCCAAGTGATAAAATATAAAAGGCTGCACTAAGTTTCTCAATGGTAAACAGGGTCAGCTTTGAAAAGATACTTTCGTTGCTATGTTGGAAGCAAATGCTTGTATAAATTAATTAAACATTTAAGGGCTAGGTAAAATAGGGCTTCCTTCTGGTTTCTTAGAGCTCTTTTGTTCTCTCTTCGCCATTGAACTTACTCTGGATTTGAAACAGGATTTGCTCTGTAGATAATGATGCGCGTGGTAATAATGAACAAGTAAAGTAATTCTAGAAATGCCTAGGGAAAAACTTTTCATGATTCTCGAGCAACTATTGTAGGTGGTTGTTTTTTTAAAGCTCGGAAAAGTCTGTCGCACCAGGTGTGCCTTATTTCCACCGCAGGTCTTGGAGCACCCCACCAGAATCCCACCTGTCTTCCCTTTCCCCTCCAGCTCCCAAGTTTCCTTTCCCAAAGGTGTAGGTAGCATTCCTCAGAGAACGAATTCCTAACTGCCTTTTCCAGGCTACCTGGCCCCACGTGACGTCCCCTAACACCTGTACCCGCCCCGGCTCACAGCGCCCCCATCCCCTCTGCCAGGTACGGACCCCGCACGGATCTCCCCTCCCCCAGGAGGTCACGATCTCAGGGAGGCCCTAGCTCGGGCCGGCAGGGGAGGGGCTGAGCGCGGGCCAAAGCAGCAGCTAGAGCCCGTGCAGCCTGATTATCACATGACTCGACGGCGGCGGTAGCCGTGGCAGCAGCCGCGCCGGCTCCGCCGGGTGGCCTGGTGGGCTCAGTTCCGCTCACTCACGAGTCGAGCGCGGCGGGCGGGGAAGGGACTTGCTGCAGCTGCGGCCGCCTAGCCGCTCCCGGAGCGCGCGGCGTCTCCCCGGCCCGGCCCGGCCGCTCCATGCCTCTCCGTTGCGGAAGTGTAGCGGGGGGAGGAGGCGGCGGCAGGGAGCGCGGGAGGCCCGGGCTCGGCCCCCTGCAGCGCTAGGCTCAGGGAGCCGCTCGGCGCGTCTCAGCGGCCCGGCTGCTAGTGCGCCCGGCGCCCGCCGCAGCCTGTATGCTCCGCGCTGCGTCTCTCCGGGCCCCAGCCGCCGCCTGCTGCTCGCACCATTGCTGCGGGGCGCCGGAGTAATATGCTCACTCGAGTGAAATCTGCCGTGGCCAATTTCATGGGCGGCATCATGGCTGGCAGCTCAGGCTCCGAGCACAGCGGCGGCGGCTGCGGAGGCTCGGACCTGCCCTTGCGCTTCCCCTACGGACGGCCGGAGTTCCTGGGACTGTCTCAGGACGAGGTGGAGTGCAGCGCCGACCACATCGCCCGCCCCATCCTCATCCTCAAGGAGACCCGGCGGCTGCCCTGGGCTACTGGCTACGCAGAGTGAGTACAGCGACATCCGCGGCTTCCCCGCTCTCCTCGCGGCCCTTCCCCGCACGGTTCCAGCCCTCCTCTCTTCTTGTCCTCCGCCCCAGGGTTCTCTGGATGCCGGCGTCCAGGCCTCGGCGGGTACCTCTTAATTTACACTGGCCATTCCTCTCTTCTCCACACCCCCTTCCCCCATCCCCAAGGACGCGGTGTCTCCAGCCCGGGAATGGAGGTAGATAGGTAGGTGGGTGAAGCGCTGGACCGTGGGAAAGCTGTCACGGATCTGTGATTCCAGGGGCCGTGACACTTCAAAGTGCGTTGGACAGTTCTGCTGAAGTTTGAAACAGCAGGGAAATCTGGTATCTGCGCTCCACCCCCGCCCCTGCCCCAGTCTTTGTGCCTCAGCGCGAAGTTTGTGGGGCAGGGAGCGTGGAGGAGCCCCCCGGCGGTGTCCGAGAACTGGAGGCAGCTCGTTCGCTTGTGTGGTAGCACATTTCAGAAGGTCTTAGATTCTCCGATTGCAGCCTAATAGCTCATTCGCTTCTCCTTTCTTCCTGCCTGTTCGCTAAATGCCAATACAGTTTTCCCCAGTCCTTCGGGAGGGGCAGACTTGTTCCAGGTGTTTAATGATAACATTCTGGGTAATCAGCTTTAGCAAATAAGCGAGCATTTGAGTGATTTACTGTTTCAAGAACCGATTGAGTTTTGTTGACCTGGAGTGGAACTGAGAAGGGAGAGATGGAGGATTTTAATGGCCTCTGCCCCACTCAACGGCTTCTTCTCCATTGACTATTAATGACCATTTTATGAATGGTAGGATAGGTAATGTTTCTCCTACTTAGCGTTATGATACTGGGAAACTTTGAAGATGGAATTTAGCAGACGGGAGTTGCGGGGTTAATAGTGACCTGGTCGGTGCAAGAGTGCACGTGAAACCTTGGTTCCTTGGCATACCTGTCCCTTTTGCTTTAACTGGGTCCGCTCTGTAATGTGTGCCCTCTCCAGCCGGTGCACAGCCTCGCCCGCTGATTGGTTCGCCCAGAACCAATCAGCTCTCCCGACGCCTGGGCGCTTTGATGCTGACCCTGTTCTGGTGGCCCGGATACCCGCGGGCAAGCTTGGTCCCCAACCCTCCGGGTTCCGGTGAGGGAAATGGCCTGGAATATGCCCGGCTTAGAAGATGCCTAGAATTCTCATTCCCTTCCCCTTTGAACATATAGCCGTTGCTCCATGGGCTGAAATAGAAAATGTGTATAAATGGGGATTGATGGCTAGAGTGTGAAAGCTAGTGGGAAAGCAGAAGTGAAACTGATGGGTGCTAAAACAATAAAAATTAACACAATGAAGGGTAAGCATAGTAGAGAACGTTGTGGGTGGAGAGCTACAAAATAGCTTTGTAACTGCAGGAGAAACCAAAGCCAAAGTAAACACCTGTGTAAAGAAAGACCTGAAGAAGGAAAAGGTGCCTGCCAAAACATAACAAGCACTGTTTCTTGACTGAAATAAGAAAACATTGTTTAAAAGCACATTTGGACCCTTTGCAAAATAAAAAGCAGCTTGGAATCATACTCCGTCCTGCAGTAGTGTAGGTGGGGGCCCCTGGGCCTAACAAAAACCTGAATGTGGAGGGCCGGGTTGTCACTCCACTGGGTTTTCCAGGGCAAGAGCACCTGTTAGGGGCAGAAAGACAGGCTAGTGGTGAGAAAGTGGTAATAGAGGTAGGAAGGTAGCTGTTAAAACATGAAATGTGGAATCCACTTGGACACAGTAAAAGGAGTACCTCAGATTAGCAGGACAGAAGGAAAAGGGGGAAAAACCACCAGTTTAAGAATGTTTGGATCCTTTGTCAGGCACATGATTTACCAAGGGCGCTAGAGATTATAAGGGTATCTGCAATGAGACATGTAGGAGAGATCATACTTAGAGGGCTCTACTTCTTCATAGCAGGGCCTCAGTTTCCTTATCTCTAAGAAGCTTATCTTTTCCTAGACCAGGACATGAGAGATGTAAAAATTAATTATAAAAATAGCACATACCTGTTAATTCAAACAAAGACCAGTATACAAATGTAAGCCCTTCCCCACCTCCAGGGCTAATGGCAATTCAGTGTTTGGTGTGTGTGCCTTTCTAGGCTTCTTTGGATGCACCTATAAACAGGTATCATGCATTTCTTCTTTCTTCCCCAAACAGACCCATATTAAGCATGTTAATCAGTAGCACTTTCTTTTTTAAAGAAAGATTAAATGGTAAGTTTATTTTATGTTATTTTAAAAAAGTTTTATTGTTATTCTATTATAGTTGTCCCAATATTTCCCCCTTTACCCTCCTCTGCCCAGCCCATCCCCCTGCTCCCACAGTCAATCCCCACACCATTTTCCATGTCCATGGGTCATTCATACATGTTCTTTGACTGATTCCTTCCCCTTCTTTCCACCAGTATCCCTCTCCCACCTCCCCTCTGGCCACTGCCAGTTTGTTCTATGTTTCCATGCCTCTGGTTCTGTTTTGCTTGTTAGTTTATTTTGTTTATTAAATTCCTTTTATAAGTAAAATCGTATGGTATTTATCTTTAACTGACAACTAGCTTATTTCACTTAGCATGATAGTCATCAGTTACATCCATGCTGTCACAAAAGGTAGGAGTTCTTTCTTTCTGCTGTGTAGTATTCCATTGTGTAAATGTACCACAGTTTTTTGATCCACTCATCTACTGATGGGTACTGTTTCCAACACTTAGCTATTGTAAATTGTGGTGCTATGAACATTGGGGTGCATAAGTTCTTTTGAATTGGTGTTTTGGGTTTCTTAGGGTATATTCCCAGGAGTGGAATCACTGGGTCAAAAGGCAGTTTAATTTTTAATTTTTTGAGGAAATTCCATACTGTTTTCCACAGTGACTGCACCAGTCTGCATTCCCTCCAATAGGAATTGCACTAGGGTTCCTTTTTCTCCACAACCTTGCCAGCACTTGTTTGTTGATTTTTTAATGATGGCCATTCTGACAGGTGAGAGGTGATTCTCATTGTGCTTTTAATTTGCATGTCTCTGATGGCTAGTGATGTTGAGCATCTTTTCATATTTCTGTTGACCATCTGTATTTCCTCCTTGGAGAAGTGTCTTCAGGTCCTTTGCCCATTATTTAATTGGGTTTTTTAATGAGGTTTCTGGTATTGAGTTGTACAGTAGCATTTTCATAAAACACTGTGTCATGAACTTTTTCCAAGTCAATACATACGGAATGTCTTCATTCTTATACAATGTATACATAGTACTAATAAGTTGTACTATGTATATTTAGTAAAACATACATAGTACTAATAATGTAGTTAGTGCTTGCTGTTTAGTTCTGGCACTCTTTCCAAGTATGTATCATATCATTTGATTGTCACAACAACCCTCTCAGGTGGCAGTTTTCAACTTTTTTCATCCCATGGCACACATAAATTCTGCAGCAACAAAATTATCTCTATCTATTACCTACACATAGTGCCAGTCTGACCAAAAAATAGATATAATTTTGATTTGTTCACACTGGATGGCTATTACTATGTTGGTTGTTGTTATTTATTTATTTTTATTTGATAACCTAAGGGAAAAAAGGTCAGTGCCCCTGACTGAATAGTTAAGTATTGCATGTTTTAAAAATTCTTGCCCGAAGTCATACCATCTTAGCAGAATCTGTATTTGAACCTAAGCAGTCTGACCCTGGAGCCCACAACAAACTACCTCTTGATAATACGTGAAATTATGGTACACCCATCTGTACCCTTGATTAACCACTAACGTCATCTTGCCACCTCCCTCTGTCAGCTATTGTCCTGTCCCACTTCCTCAAACCTTGAATTGTAGTTTATCTTCCTGCAAAACTATATCTCAAATGACCAAAAGTGGCTGAAATAGGGAAGGGGAGAGAAAGACAAGTAGGAACTGGGGCTCTGATTAAAGGCTGCTACCAGTAACACTATCCCTTACTACAGGATGTACTGGGAGGAGGAATTATCTTCAGTTTGTTCTAGAAGGTATTCAGTACTTGAGAAGGAGTAGCACTGGTAGGAAGATTGCTCACACAGTGGGGATAAGAGAGATGCTAATGAGTCAAGGCCTGAGTCAGAAGTGGTTTCCTTATCTTTCTAGAAATTGAGCTACTTTCTAAGCTCCCCTGGTGAGGAAGAATTGGCATCACTTGCGTGCATGAGTGAGGAGTTACAGGAGAATTGAGCTCTAGAGCTGATGACCTTTTTGATGGTAGAAAAAATGAGAAATGGTTTATTTGTTGCCACTTAACTATTAATCCCTTTCGAGAAAAGATACTCTATAGATTATAGAGTGATAGAAGTAGTATAAGCAATCCCTGTGAGATTTTGGGGATCCAGAAACTGAAGACCCTCATTTATTAGTTCAATATTTATTGGCATTGGGCAGGGTGGAATTTCCTGGTTCTTCTGAAAATGTCCTATAGTGGCTGAAAAATTTAGCTACTTGATGAAGGGCCATATACTCACTTTACAAGCACTGCAGTCACAAATAACATCCATAGAGCTAAAATCTTTCCCCTAAAGCTTGCATTTTAGTTTGGCTTTGAAATCACTGACTGAGCACGTTAGATCTGCTCGGAGGGAGCCCAAGCCCTTGGGAAGCAACAGTCTGACCCAGAGACGCTACCCAGTAGCTACTTTTTTCTCTTTCCACAAGTTTAAATACCACTCTGGTGGTCCCCGTGCGTCAGGGACCTGAAGTCAGTTCAGATTTTAATAGGTTAGGAGCCCAGTTTGAACTTGTTTTCTTCATGACTTGTGTGCCCACTTTTCTCCTATTGATGGTCACCTGAACTTGGAGATACAAGTGGATAAGAAATGTGTCTGAAACAATGGCAGTAGAGGATACCAGAGAATGTGCAGGACTCTGTATATGAAAGTATCATGTTCATGTTTTTATTAGTGGTAAATTCTTTTGTTTGCACAGAAAGGATAATAATTATAGCATAACGTTACTTAAGCAATAGCTACAACTATGCAATTCTTTTTAATTTTTTTTTTAGTACCTTTCTCATGAAAGTGCCCTGGACATGAGTACAAAAAACCAAACCAAAACAAAACAAAAAACCCAAAACTAAGAAACAAGCTACCTTGTGAGTTTCTATTAAATGTACATTACATAAGTTCTTTGTGTCTTGCAAAGTTCAAAATTGTGACATTTTGGATGGAATAACCTTATTTAAATCCTGCAAGCAGCCCACAAGTATTTGCATTTATTTTGGAATCTATAGGGTGTTTGTCTCCTGTCAATGGCAGTAATTACCAATTACCAATAAATTGCATTACTTTCCTGTGCAATGATGATGACGGAGAAACTACTATTTCTCTCTTGCTTGGAAGCTCAGAAATCCGCTCGCCTTTCTTTTTCCCCTTTAACCTCCTCTGGTACACCCAGCAAAATATCCTCTGACACCTCTCAGCAGATCCCCTGCCTGAGAACTTCCTGTTTGACTTTTGCAACTGAAGAACTTCCAGGTTCTCCACCTCTTGTGCAAGGAGGAAAAAGCACTGGGGGCAGGGTGGTGTCTCATTTAACAGAGCTCTCCATAGCACTAAAGTCCGTAGTTGCCCAACATATTTCTCTAGCCTTTCTGGTAACTGGCAGAAATGACTGATTTTCCTATTTTAAGGTAGATGGCTAAGCCGCCTTCCGTTTTTCAAATTTAACAGTATAATGAAGTCATCCCCTCTAAGATGAATTTCCTGGGCTGTCCTTTTTCATAGGAAAATGCATCAGCTCCCTTCAAAGACTAGTGATGCTTCAGGCAGAGGATTGAGCTAATCCGAGGGGTTGTCCTTACTCCGTGTTTCACCCCCAGGTAGGTAGACAGTCCTCTCTGATACTGCCCTACCACGAAGTGCTTCCTCATTATCGTTACAACGATGCCAATTAATAATTTAAAACTGACGGATACTAAAATTATTTTCTAAAACTATATTATTGAAGACAGTTTTTCATTGAGATATAATTGACATATAACATTAGCTTCAGTGGTACAGCGTAATGGTTTGATATATGTGTGTATTGTGAAGTCATCTCCACAGTAAATCAAGTTAACACCCAGCACCCATAACATACATAGTTACACAGTGTTTCTTCTTGTGATGAGAACTTTTAAGATTTACTCTTAGCAACTTTCAAATACGGATTTCAAAACAGGATCTTAACTATAGTCACCAGACTTAGTGATTTTATAACTGGAAATTTACCTTTGACCACCTTCACCCATTTTTCCCCCCCACCTCCAAGCCTCCCCCTTTCCCCACAACCACCAATCTATTCTCTGCATGACTTCAGGTTTTGTTTTTGTTTCCTTTTCTTTTTTAGATTCCACATATAAGTGAAATTATATTGTATTTGTCTTTCCTTGCCTGACTTATTTCACTTAGCATAATGCCTTCAAGGCCCCTCCATGTTGTCACAAGTGGCGGATTTCCTTATTTTTTATGGTTGAATGATAGTCCATTTTTTACAGATATATGTGCACATACGTATGAACGTATGTGTGTATGCATGTAGATCTTTATTCATTCATCCATTGATGGATTTGGGCTGTTTTCATGACTTTACAATAGTAAATAATGCTGCAGTGAACATGGAGGTGTAGATATCTTTTTGAGTTAGTGTTTCAATTTCCTTTGGCTAAATACCTAGAAGTGGAGTTGCTGAATTATACAGTAGTTCTGTTGTTATTTTTTGAGGAACCTTCATACTGTTTTCCATACTGGGCTTGCACCAACTTACATCCCTACCAACAGTGCACAAAGGGTTCCCTTTGTACCACATCCTTATCCACAATTGTTATCTGTTGTCTTTTTGGTAACAGCTATTCTAACAGGTGGGAGATCATATTTCATTGTGGCTTTGATTTGCATTTTCCTTATGATTAATGATGTTGAGCACCTTTCCAAGTACCTGTTGACCATCAATATGTCTTCTTTAGAAAAGTGTGTTTTTAAATCCTCCACTCATTTAAAAAATCAGATTGTTTGTCTTTTTACTATTGAATTATATAAGTTATTTTATGTTTTGGATATTAACCCCTTATCAGATATATGATTTGCAAATTTTTTTCTATATGGTAGGTTTCATTTTCATTTTTTGATGGTTTCTTTTGTTGTGCAGAAACTTTTTAGTTTGATGTAGTCCCATTTGTTTGTTTTTACTTGTATTGCCTTTCTTTTGGTGTCAAGGCCAAAAAAACTAATTTCCAAGACTGATGTCAAGGAGTTCACTGCCTATGTTTTCTTCTAGGAGTTGTATGGTTTTGAGTCTTACAGTGAAGTCTTTGATCTATTTTGAGTTAATTTTTATATATGGTGTAAGGTGGTGGTCCAGTTTCATTCTTTTACATGTTTCCCAGCACCACTCATTGAAAAGACTGACCTTTCCCCATTGTATATTCTTGGGTTTTTTGTTGTAAATTTATTAACCACAGATGTTCTTTTCTGGGCTCTCTATTCTGTTCCGTTGATCTGTGTGCTTTTTCTTCCAATACCATACTGTTTTGATTACTGTAGTTTTGTAGTATAATGGGACATCAGGAGGCATGACGCCTTCAGCTATGTTTTTCTTCCTTAAAACTGCTTTGGCTGTTTGGGGTCCTTTGTGGTTTTTACAAATTTTAGGATTGTTCATTCTGTTTCTGAGAAAAACGCTTTTGGAATTTTGATAGGGATTGCATTGAATCTATATAGGGTGGGGTGAAAGTAGGTTTATAGTTTGTATGGAAAATAAGACAATAGTTAATAAATAATACAATAAATAAACTGTGCTTTGAGTACTTACAACTGTAAACCTACTTTTGCCCCACCCTTTATATCATTTTGGGTTGTGTGGATATTTTACTATTATTTCAATCGATGAGCATGGAAAAGCTTTCCATTTATTAGGGTCTTCAGTTTTTTTCATCAGTGTCTTACAGTTTTCATGTACAGGTCTGTCATCCCTTTGGCTAAATTTATTCCTAGGTATTTTTTTCTTTTTGGTGCAATTTAAATAGGATTATTTTCTTACTTTCTCTTTCTGATAGTTTATTATTAGTGTATAGAGACAATTGATTTTTATAGATTGGTCTTGTATCCTGAAACTTTACTGAATTTATTATTTCTAAAAGTTTTTTGGGAGAGTCTTTAGGGTTTATGATATATATGGTATCATTTCATCTGAAAATAGTGACAGTTTTCACAGCCTCATATCTGTGGGATGCCCTTCCTTCCTTCCTCCCTCCCTCCCTCCCTCCCTCCCTCCCTCTCCCCTCCCCTCCTCCTCCCCCCACTGATTGCTTTGGCTAAGACTCCCAGTATTAAAACTATAAGAGCGGGGAGAGTTAGGCATCCTTGTCTTGTTCCTGCTGTCAGAGGAAGAGCTTTTATTCTTTCACCACTGAATGTATTGTTAGCTATGGGCTTGTTATATATGGTCTTCGTTATGTTGAGGTACATTCCCTCTATACCCACTTTATTGAGAGTTTTTATCATTAATGGATGTTGAATTTTGTCAAGTGCTTTTTTTGTATCTGTCAAGATGATTATATGATTTTTATCTTCATTAATGCAATATATCACATTGACTGATTGGTGTATGTCGAACCATCCTTGTATCCTTGGAATAAATCCCACTTCATAATTGTGTATGATCCTTTTAATGTATTGTTGAATTTGGTTAGCTAATATTTTGCTGAGTTTTACATCTATATGAATCAGAGATGTTGTCCTGTCTTGAGCTGTCCTTGTGTGGTTTTGATATCAGGGTAATGCTGGCGTCCTATAATGAGTTTTGGAAGTATTCTCTCCTCTACATTTTGGAAGACTTTGAGAAGATAGGACAAATTATTTTTAAAGGAAGGTATCTTTAAGTCTTGATGTTTGGTAGAAATTAAAAATCAAGTGCCTTTATAGTTTTCTCTTGTTTATCTAATTTGAACAGAGGATTGTTATTTTTCCCCATTGAATTTATGCTGTTTTCTTTTAGGTAATAAGCATTCATCTGCTTTTGTTAGTTCTCTCATTCAATCAGTGAGTTCGTTGTGTTCCTACTTTGTGTCAACCATTGGCCCCATGCTGGGTCCCTAATATGGCATGGTCGTTGTCCCCAAGAAAATTTTGTGCAGTAGTTTTTCTCACTTTAATGTCCTTTTTTTTTTTTTTAAGAGACAGGGGAGGGGAGCAAGCAAGAGAGGGAGAGAAACACCCATGTGAGAGAGAAGTATTGATGGGTTGCCTCTAGTACACACCCCAAAAGGGGACTGAGCCTGAAACGCAGGCCTGTGCCCTGACTGGGAATCGAACTGGTGACCTTTCACTTTGCAGGACAATACCCAACCAGCTGAGCCAGGGCTTTAGTGTCATTTTGAAATTAAATTGAAATGAAATCATGAACTATTGAGGTTGAAAGAGATGAGCACTGGTTGGTGGTAGTGGGGATGTTGTTTTGTTTCCCATATGTTAATGCTTCTGAACAATTACAAATCCCAGTATTTGGAGCCTCCTTTAAGGAAGCTCCAAGCTGTTCTCTCTGGCAAGCATTGTGATTGCCTGCCAAGTGCCCTGTACCGGTATAGAGGTATGAGTAAAGAAAAAAATTATTCTGACACTTGTTAAAATAGTAAGAAAGACTTTATTGAAAACTATTGCAATAGGGACATGGTAATAGGAGAGAGAGATTAGACTCAACTCCAAATCCAGCAAAGACAGATGGGAATTTATTGCCAGTGAGTAGGGTGAGGAGGTCAATGGATGGAAAATTACTAAGAGGAGACTTCAAAGATTAGGGAATTCTTACTGAAGGCAGGTTAGACATCCAAGATAGAGGATGAGGCAATTGATAGCATATCAAGGATGATCAGATTTGACTACTAAGTCCTGACATTAAAAAATCTATTATTTACCATCACCAACATTAAAACCAGTGTAGAGGCAAAAAAGTAGTTTTCAGGTTTTTTGAAAATGCTGTGATATTACTCCTATTTTTCAAATTTTTTACAAAGTCATATTAACCATCTATTTTTCTGCCCTAGTGGATTCGCAAGCACTTTCCAGTTTAAAACTCTGTGAGTTCCTAGAGCTAGGCTAAGAACTAGTTTCCTTTCAGGGCAGATTTTTTTTTCCCCAGCAGCTCCTTGCTATCTCTTTTACTGTGATTACAATTTTGAATTATTTACCACGAGCACTTTACTGTGAAAATTTTCAAACATGCAGAAACCATTATATACTTAGCACCCATATGTCCACTGTTTAGATTGTGTGATGCACGTTTTGCTATATGTACTTAATCATTTGTCTGTCTGTCAATACAGTTATTCCTTTTTTTTTCTTTCCTTTTTTTTTTTTTGACAAGGCAGAGAGACAGACAGACAACAATTTGCTATTTCACCCATTTATGCATTCATTTCCTGTATGTGTCCTGATAGGGGATGGAACCCACAACCTCGGTGTATTGGGATGACGCTCCAACCAGCTGAGCTACTCAGCCAGGGAAACAGTCTTGTTATTTTTAAGTATATGTTTCTTTTAGTACAATGGCTTTGATTTATTCTATTAAGTTATTTTCCACAGTCAAGTAAAAATTAGGTTTGAGTATCTTTGCCATTCAGTAGAGAAAACCACCAAACAGTTGAGTCCTCACCCAGGATTTAACTTTTACAACATTGACGCTCTGCAAATGCCCACTCAGTCCATGTACTTTTCATAATTTAGCATTCACGTAACATGGGGTCAGATGGGAAAGGAGATGTTTGCTATGCTCCTGTTTAAGGCAGGAAGAAATTTGTTTAAAACTTGAGTCACTCCTCGTTTCAGCTGGTAGCCGGTTGAATACTGTCTGAGGAGTACCTAGTTTACTAAAGGCTTCAGAATGTGTTGCCTGGAAAGTGCTTAGGGTGAAGCAAGAGAAGACACCATTGTGCCGAGTTTCCCTTACTTCCAAGTATATACTGTCCACTAGGAGCCTCAGGCGAATCACAGTGCCTGCCTAAATGCTCTTTGCTGGTGTGGTCAGATGAGTTGGGTGTTCTGGAATGTGAATCCATAGGGTTTTCTTTGTTATACTCTTTCTGACTTAGTTTTTTCAAAATGATCGTACGATTAAATGCCCACCTGTATTTTCTGAGTGGACTTTATGCTTCCTTATTTAGAGGAGAGAATAATGATAACACCCATTTACATCTGTGTAGCTGTGGGTGATTATTAAGGCCCTACCATGTATGTACACTTAAATATAAGGATCTTTTATCTATGTTTAGTTAAAGAAAAACTGAGGCCCTGAGAGATCCTACATTACTTTAGACTCCCTGGTGATCATATCAGGGTCATTGAACCTGACCATTTGTTGTGTGAATTTATTCATTAATGAAAACACATCGTATCCCTATGAACAAAATGTCACAGAAGAGAGTGTAACGTATTTTGTTCCTTAAAGGAGACGAATAAGGCCTAATCTCCAGGTAACTTGAAATTGGGTAAAGGCATACTAGCACACCACGTTTTGTATAAAAAGATTCTTTTCAAAGCTTTTAAAAATACAGTTGATCCTTCAATAGTTTGGGTTTGAATTGCGCAGGTCAACTTCTGTGCGGATATATATTTCTTTCAATAAATGCCTATCTTGTTTTGATCCATGACTGGGAGTCTGTGAATGCAGAGGGCTGACTATATGTATTGATCTATGTCTTTTTATGTAAAGGACTTGAGCATTCATGGATTTTAGTGTCTGCAGGGGAGGATGGAATCCTGGAACCACTCCCCTGCGGATGCTAAGGGACAACTAGTACAGTTGAATTTTTGAGAGAATCAAATATTATACATAGATATTCGATTGCACTGGGGTTGGTGCCCCTAACCCCTGTGTTCAAGGGCCAGCTATAGTTCTGTGGAGTATAATAGATTGTTAATTATACTTAATTTTCTTAGTATACATGTACTTCCTAAACAGTCCAGATCTTGTCAAAATTACCATTTTTTCTTAACTTCAAAATGCTTTTAAAAATATTTTAATGTTTTTGGAACCCTGTAAGTCTTAATACCGATCTGGATTTTTTTGTAGTGGTGGTTTTCCTTTTTAATTTTCTTTATTTGTTTTTAGAGAGAGGGGAAAGGAAGGAGAAAGAGAGGGAGAGAAACATCGATGTATGAGAGAAACATCCATTGGTTGCCTCTTGCACACCCCTAACCGCAGACCCGGCCCACAGCCCAGGCACATGGCCTGACCAGGAATAGAACTGACAGCTCTTTAGTCCACAGGCTAGTGCTCAGTCCACTGAGCCACACCAGCCAGGGCTCTAGTGGTGTTTTTCTAAAGTTAGTAAATAGACTATGTGTTTTACTATGAATACCTAGAAGTGAAGAAATATACTTAAGGATTCCAAATGATGGGGCTCAAATTATGAGTCGGGTTTTTCGAGAGAGCCCCTATTGAAATTTACTTGGGGAGTTCTTAAGCATAATCAGTTGTTCAAGTTTCAAGGGAATTTTTCAATTTAGTGAACTTCAGAGGCCAACAAGTAAGGCAAGCAGTACCAGTGCAGCATTTGTTTGCTGGTCCTCGGCATCGTGGGCTCTTGGTGACTGCCTTGTGTCATCAGTGACTTGCCAGCCTAGCAGAGTCTTGATGGATTTGCAGTGTAAATTAATCGGCACCAGGGTGTGGGCGGAGAGAGAGTTAATTTGCCAAGGTAAGAGGACCAAAGCGTTTCGTGTAGTCTACTGTCTTTTCAGGGAGCTGACAAGTCGACACTTAAGCTATTTTAAAAAACAGTGCCTCTGCACCATATCACCTTTTCATGTAATTACAAGAAGAAAAAAAATCTCAAGTGATAAATTGTTTTATTAAAGAAAAATACTGTGGATTACTCAGTTACTATGTTTAGGCAGTCTGCTGTGGTGTGCTGATAGTCATTCTATGCCTTTTTGAAAAGGTGAACATTGACAGATTATATTTAGAACACACAGCTGGCAAAAATAAAAGAAAATAAATGTTTGGTAGGAAGCAAATTTTAAGGTACAGTGACTATGAATAGCCCATTAGAGGATGTGTGGGGAGGGAGTGAACCAAACTGGTATTACTATAGAAAGAACTATTTAGAGGTTTTTTATTTATTTTTTCCCCCCTGAAGATAAAAGGAAATAGTTACAATAATTTGTTGCAAATAAATAGCCTATGAGATTGAACACTAAAATATATGTTTGGAAAGAATTAGCAATTTTAGCAGCCATTTAGGCCTGCACTTCCTCGGCGAAGTGGGTTTAGAGAGCCAAATTAAATGGCCCCTTGGCACCCTTCCATGTGCTTGTTCCTAGTGGGGCCACGCTGCCCTGTTGTTAGAACCAGGTGTCCGCGCCGGGCTGGTGATTCAGTGCAGCAGCAAATGGGAGAAGAGAAGAATTGGCAACTTGGACTACAGCAGCTGGTGTTTATTTTTTAAAATATGTAGGTGCTCAGATGGGAATTGCATGGACCCATAGCTGAAACCCTGCCCCTCCTCCTCTCCCTGTGCCCCCAGGTCACCAGGTCAGTAATGACAGAGGCCATCTGGCCACACTGGCCCTTTCCCACCTTGAACACCACCTGGAGCCCTGCCTGCTGCCTCGCCAGCCTCACAGGCATCCCGGGGTGGCAGGTCTCTGGTGCAGCTGGGAGCAGTCCTTGTTCCCAACCTTCTCGCGGTGATGGGCCCTTTTATGTTTGGATTTGTCTTAAATGGATCCCTTGTAAACGTTTTGTTCAGCAAAGCATGTGAAATAAGGATTAAGTTGCCTCCTTAAATATTTTTTTTGAACCATACGTAATATCTTCTAGACAGTAGGAAGGGTGGGTGTGGCGATCGAACTGACAATTCAGCCAATATCAAAGGATTAACGTTTGTTTCAGTAAAGGTGTGAATCCTTGTTGTCCACAATCTATATTTCATTAGCTTTTTTTCCCCTTCACTATTTAAAATAGCTCTGGTCTCTTACTGCTTCCCAAAGCCTGGACCACAGGTTGTAACTCTGCCAATATATTTGGCTTTAGCATCACCCCTGGGTTTTCAGCCAGGTGTGCTCAGATTTCTGTCAAAATCATTTTGTTTGGGATTCAAATGTGTAACACCTTTCTTGAGCACATTACTTCGAAGTCCCCAGTGTCCTTTTCCTGTTGAAAAACTCTGTTTTATTTTCTTGGCCCACACAGTGCTGCTAGTTGCTTGAGAGACCTGATGCTTGTCAGCTGCAAGTTTAATTAAACTCGTGCTGAGAATATTCTTTTTCTAGCAGATTTTTGACTCTTGGGCAAAAGTTTATCTTGTAAAATTTTATATCAATGACTATGAGTGAGAAGAGCTTTAAAATATTTTTAGGTGTCTACAAGTTTATCAAGGTGGAGGGAGGCATTGATTAGTCAGGAACATAGAATTAATTTTTTAATGATGTGTTTTTTTCTCATTGCAGAATTGATGTGTTCATTATAGGCACTTTTAAATTCCCATAAGTACTATGAAGAACATAAACATTATCCATAAATTCTTTCACTCATAATTAGCTTCAACTGATAATTTGCATGTATCTCTAAGTACATTTGTATTTATTCACAAAATGGAATAATTCTGCCTACTGATTAGTAGTTTTTTCACTTTAAATGTTGTGACTATCTTTCCATGTAAATAGATGTTGTACTCTGTCATTTTCAATAGCTGCATTGTATTTCATTCATGGTTTTAACATATTTTTTTCATTGGTGGCAACCAATTTTTTTCCTATGAAAAACAGTCCTGGGATGAATATCTTTGTGGGTGAATCTTTGTTAAACCTGAATTTGAAAAGTGACAGTTTTTTGGGAAAAAATGTTCAGATTGGACTTTTCTAGTATTTCTAGTGACATTATTTAATGATTTGAAAAAAGACCAACGTTAAGATTGGAAATAGTTTTGAGATTATTACTTTATTGTAAAGTAATTTACCAAAGTAGTATTTTGGTGAGCCTGGATTATTGGTTTAAGAACTATTATTACTTCTTTTTTATATTTAGAATTAAATAATGAGGTGGAGAAAAGTTACCCTCTAGAACTATTTTAAGACTCTACTCTGAAGAACTGCCCCAGTGATTCATTCTGTCTTCAGAACTCATGGCAGTCATTGGCTGTCATGCATTCGATAGATAATCAGTGATACCTCATTTTTATTTAATTGTTTTAACTTTCAATCAATAATCTTGAGGATATGAGCATTATTGCATACATTTGAATTCCTCCAATACTTAATATAAATCTATGTACATTGATACTCAAATATATAAGCCTGATATAGTGGGGACTTAATATAATTCCCTTAATTCCAAATGAAGGAAAGATCACTTTTATTCTATAGATTGATTTCAAATTATGTGCTGAACTCCTGGGAATACAACAATTATTACAATACTTACACATTTCAGACATCCATCTGCTCAGTAAGTCTTTGCCTGGTATTCTTTGTATGTGGACTGCCTTGTGGGGAAACAGGGAAAGAAAAAATACATGTAGGTTTCTGACTCGTAGCTGGAGGTAAGCAGTAGGAACAAATCCTACCAGAAAAAATAGGTTTCTTGGTATATATGAATGCGAGGCTAGCAGTGGGAAGTCTGTGTGGATACTGAGTTCAGAAACCCATTGAAGTTTCTGAAACATTACCAACCTTCTCTTCCCACTTGCCTGTTCAGCCTTTTTTTTTCTCTTCTTCACTTTCTTTCCTTTGTAGTTTTTTTCTGTTTTTAGTATATTCATAAGGCACATGCTCATTAATCCTTTCTCTATGCACAAGCTAAGGCATTATTAAATTAGGCACAATCTATGGTGTAATTCATCTGTGGCTGCATTATTTATACTGAAGCTTGCAGTTTCCTTTTGGTACAAAAACTCAAAGTCACCCACGGTAACTGGCCTGTTTCTCTGTCCAATCCCAAACCAGTATCTTCTTATTTAAAATCATGTATGTGTAGCTATGAACCAATTAGAATAAAGAAAATCTGTATTAAACGTTAATTTAAAAAAGACTAAAATGTAATTAAATTAATTTCTGCTCCTATATTGGTATGAATTCTTAAGCCGATCTGAAGAGCTTTTGTGTTTGTCACCTGTATATAAATATTTGCTACATTAGAAATTGAAACTGAGAAATTGAAAAACTTTATAAATTTATTTACAAATAAGTATGTAAACATTTTAAATGAAAAAAAAAACCATATTTTCCAAAACAAAAAAACAATTTAGTGACAAGAGTGGTATCATTGTACACTAGTAAATCTCTTTAGTGTCTTGCTTAATGGAAGACAGCTGGATTCTTACCTGCTTCTGTATTTAACCTGTGTATTATCACACTCATGTCTAAACTTCCCTCATACTCCTGAAAGAAAGAGAGTGGAAAAAGAAAGTAACATTCTAGCATTATGGTGAAAGTCGTTTGGACCTTAGTATCCTTTGAAAAGGTCTTGGAGACCTCCAGGGGTTCTCAGATTATACTTTGAGAACTCTTGGTGCAGAGGATAAAAGTTAGCCTCACTTTCTGTCATGTTTTCCCAACTATGTTTTATAGATGGAAGAGCTTAGACCACGTTTAGAAAGTTACGGTGGAATGTAGCACTTCCATTTCCAGAGAGTGTTTGCCTGATTCAGGAGGGCACTTCGCTGTGCTCCCTGTGGTCTTTCTTGCGGTTGTACTTGGCCTTCCCCAGGGTTTGGGCTGTTTAAGGCTGTTTGACAGTTGAGGGGGGTTAGTATTATCCATCTTTTATAGATAATAATAAAAATAATAGGGACCAGAATTTGCTAGAAGTAGAGGACAAACCTTTGAGTACTTAGGGTCATAGCTACTCTTGGGTTATTATTGGTAGTATTGCACTGATTTTCTTTGTATCTTCATACACTTACTCTATATTTCATGTGGGCTAAAGGGACAAAAGATAAGAGATTTTAACCTAAAGAGGCTTAGACACTTGTTGGGAAGATAAATTCACGAAGAGAATAGCCCTGGCTGGTACGGGGATGGCTCAGTGGATTGAGTGCCAGCCTGTGAACCAAAGGGTCGGTCGCTGGTTCGATTCCCAGTCAGGGCACATGCCTGGGTTGTGGACCAGGTCCCCAGGTGGCGGCACGCAAGAGGCAACCACACATTGATGTTTCTCTCCCTCTTTTTCTCCCTCCCTCCCTCCCCTTCTTGCTAAAAATAAATAAATAAATACAATCTTAGAAAAAAATTCATGAAGAGAGTAAGCCTAAACAAAGTGTGCCGGAGGAGTAGCATGGTGGTGGGAGAAGATGAGTAACTCAGAGAGGCAGCTCGAGGTTCTATTGGCTCTTCCAACCAGCTTGTGGCTTCAGCAGCCTGGCTCATTATCTTATTCCTCAGCTTTATGGCTATGAAATGGTGAGTGAGTAAGTGGCACAACTTACTTCCCGTTAGATAACTTCTGCTTACTTTTAAGTAGGATACTTGTATACAGTTCATAAAAATTAATGCCTTCTCACTTGCGCTATCTTAAAATCTCTGAAGGATCTGTAGGCCGAAAGTGCATTTTAGTCAAAGGTGAAAGGGAATTGAAAACCTAATTACGTTTGGTTTAATGATGCAGATTTATAAATCTGACAGGATGGTAAACCAAGAGTGGTGAATTGGTAACTAAGCCTCTTGCCTGGAGGACAGCCCTCCCTCCCCTACCCTGTGTGGCACTGGGAGTGAGCACTAGGTACAGACCATAACAGAGTTTCTACAACGGACACAATAAAAATCAAGTTTTAAATAAACAGTCGATCCTGGATTGAAAGGGACTGAAATTTTAGGCTTTTTCCTAATTTTTTCAGAGTAATAATAGTTACTGTGGTGGCCAGAAACATTATGATTTGAACAATTTTTCTAGAAGGAGAAATGCTTCAAAATGTTACCAGTGAAGCAGGTAAAATTAGGGTGGTGGTGATTCCACCACAGTTGTTTCTGTTGGTTCTGCTCTGGGATGAACTTTCTGAGGCATGATTCAATTAGTTTGTAAAGTTATGTAGATGTCTGAATCGAGTCTATGAAAAGTTGGAAAAAAAACAAAAACAAAAATGAAATTGTCTGAAACCTCCTATGGGTCCTTCCAGAAAGAAAAAGAAGGAATAAAGATCACAACTAGTTTTAAATTTAGTCCCTCCTGTGGCCTGACAGCAGGTGAGCTGAGGACATCCCTGATGTTCCCAGAATTGTGCTGTCACTCGGTGCAGAGCTAATGTCCTCTGCTTTGGCAGTTAAATTGCTGTGGAAGCAGCTCTATTTGATGTAATTTTGATCAATACCTTGTACTTATATGTGGCCCTGCAGCCCCTGAGTCACTCTGTTCTTCTCAGCATCTCTGACCTAAGAGTGAAGGACACAGTGTCTTGCTTGAGATTTGTTTTTGAAAACTCATGTAAGTCAAATTATATTTTAAAAGCACTAGGAAGCTTGCTACTTAAAATATGTCCTGCAGGACTTATTTTCACAATGTTCAGAATAGATCTCTTGATCAGCATTGATTCTTTGTGAATTGAATTTTATAATGCTACATTTTTCTAATGTGGAAGATAACTAGTTGTTGTGCTCATTTCGAATGTTAGTGACCAGCAACCAGCTAGCATCAGTAATTCTCTGTAGGTCATCAGGGGTTAGTGGCTGAGGATGAGTGAGGGGTGGGGACTCCGCCTACTTCAGATTCTTCCCTCATGTGCTTTTTGATACCCTTGTAGGACTGATTTATTTTACTTCTCAGTATCTTCGTTCATGCCAGAACTGCTTGAGCTTCCATTCCTACGGTAGGGTTATTCTACTTTACATAGGTACTGTTCGACACAGTGTGCTAACTGTTTTCTCACAAAAAAGGTGTGCTCTTAGTGTTTGAACTTAAATTACATATCCTTTCCTGAGCTATTTATTTATTTTTTAAATATATTTTTTAAAGATTTTATTTTATTTTCAGACAGGGGGAAAGGGAAGGAGAGGGAGAGAAACATCAGTGTGTGGCTGCCTGTCACGCGCCCCGCACTGGGAACCAGGCCGGTAACCAGCGACCCTTTGGTTCGCAGGCCAGCACTCATCAGTCCACTGAGCCACACCAGCCAGGGCTGAGCTGTTTATTTTTACCATGTCTCAAAGCAGCGACTCACCTCATCTGTAAAGCTAATTTTGCAGCTTTTATAAGATACTAAGTAGTTATTTTATTCCGTGAGTATAATTGGTTAGGTACTTAAAGATTGAAAGGGGAGCCATCTTCATTTCCATGCGTATGGCATTCACGCTTTTCAGAGCATGTTATATAGGACAGACATTAAAACCAAAACAGAAGGTGTTTAGATTACGTTATGTTGATAAAATAAACCGTTTGATTGTTAAACTGTGTTTATTAAAGAAAATAATATATAATCAACCACGTCCATTTTAATAAGTCATAGTGGTGCAAGCTTAGACGATTTCAGCTAGGTTGGCAGAAAAACATTAAGTTAATTCAGTCTTTAATCAGTTAATATTTATTAAACCCCTACTGAGTATAAGGGCTGCGATGGTTAAAAAATCCATATCTTCTCTTCAAGAAGTTCACAGAATAACAGGAGAGATTCTGTGTGTGTAACTGTAATACAGCGAGCGACTGTGGCGAATGGCTTGATGAAATGCAGTGGGAACCTAGCAAATACGGGTGGGGGAGGAGCTTATTTCTTTCTGGGGAACGTGGGAAGGGGATTAGCCAAGCCGACCTTGATCTAACTCTTGAGGAATGGGTGTTGTCTAGAGAAAGCATATGAGGGAGACAGCTCCATGAGTAAAAGTGTGGTGGTATGAAAGTGGCTATTTCTGCGAATTAGAATACTATTTATATTTATGTATTTGTGGAGCCTCCTCGAAGAAAATCCCCACCTGGAGCCTGAACCACCTGACCTAGACATAGAACGATTCTCCCTCCTTACGGAAAGAGTGGGTGCTGCTCAAATTTTGATTGCCCCACATGCCTGCCGAGCATGGCCTCTGGCACCTCCCTATACGATCGTGCCTCCCTTCCGCATGGTAAGAGGAGCTGCATCCGGATGATTCCTGTCATGTTTAGGAGTCCCACTGAGCTGCTTGTGTGATGTGTACCCGTACATGGTGTGTTGTGGAGCGGAGGGGAAGTGGAAGGGAAGTGAGATCTTAGCTCTTCTCAGATCTTCTGGGGTTTGTCATGGAAGGAGGTCTTAGGTGAATTCACTATGGTCCTCAGCTTTTGCTACAGGAAGGTAACAGTGAGGCATGTCTGCCCCTTTGCTGGTAGGATCACCTGGTTGTGTCCTGCAGAAGCTCTGCTGCAGTTTGCCAAAGCCTCCCCTAACCTGCCGATTGAGAATCACCAAGGGGGCAGAGCTCACTCTGGGGTGCAGGACCCTAGCGCTCCAGAAGGCCCTGCCATGAGGCACAGGGCTGCAGGCACTCTGAAACCGCCTGTGTTGGACAAGAAATAAAGGGCCCTGGGAACCCTAAGACAATTTTTCTTTTGTCCTGGGATTTCTGACTCATCACAATTAAAATCAGAGTAAGACCTATTTCAGGAAGTGTCAGATCTTTAAAAAACATGTGCAGAGAGACCAGGGGATAGGGCTGAGAGCTGAAAGGTAGATTGGGATGAAAATTGTGAAGGGCCTTGTATCCCATGATAAGGAACTAACTGTATACCATAACCAGTGAGCAGCCACAAAGGAATTTTCTTTTTTTGTAAGTAAGCGGGCATTGAGAACAACACGATGAGATTTACATGATTGGGAGTGAGGAAGAGGTACGTGGTAGAGATGCTCAGTGCTTGCCCTTCTCCGACTCTCTTCTTGTCTGGACACGTAGAAACCTGACTTATTTCTGCTCCCTTTCCATCAAGGGGAGCCCATGTGGCTAGTTCTGGCCAGTGTATTGTGAGCAGAAGCGAAATGTGCCTTCCAGGCTGAAGCGTTTAATTGGCACCGGAAGCCCTTCCCTTTCCACCTTCCTCTTGTACAGTGATGAGGAGGCCTTGTGTGATGGATGGTTCAGCTCCAGGTTGTTGGAGCCTCAGTCAGCTGAGTCCCTGTAGGGAGGACAGTTGCTCCGTAGAGTTGTTCAGGCCTGCTGTGGTCCACATGTGTTGTATGGAGCTTGAAGATTTAGATGTTTGTTATCACAACATATCCTAGCATATCCTGACCGATACATGGTGGTAGTTTGTAGTGTACATTTGTAGGTGGAACCTAAAGTGGGAAAATGGGCTTTACTTATTCTGTTCCCATATACTGAATAGCTGCCACATGAGAAAAATCCTGCACCCATGCTGGGTTAGAGTTAAGTAGGTTTCTCTGTAGGATTTCTTAGATCTTTTGATATGTTGTGGTGAATTTTGAAACTCCAGGCTACAGGAGCATGTGCGCTGCTTCCTAAACTTTTCTGATTGTGGAATCTATTTTTCTGTCCTTTTTCAGTAAGTGCCCCGACATTTTGAAGACTGCAGTTAAGGAAATACCAAGTTACACAATTGTAATGGCCTAAGCATGAAACTAATCGCATAAACCAAGAAGAGTCCTTGACTGGAAAGGAAGGGGAGATTTGAGGGAAAAGGAAGGATGGACAGGAGTGGGACTTAGTAGATATTTAAAGGAAGAGTGAAGAGGGTTACACTGTTTCATTATACCAACTCATTTCCAGTTGATTCCTTACCAGTATTCACAGTGCCTTTACTGACGTTTGTTTCTTTCCTTTGTGGGGCCAGAGGGTCTTATCTTTCCATCGTACTGAATCTCTGTTGTTCGTGAGCTCCTCTTCCAGTTAACCTCCAGACATGTTTAATATCATCCCTTTTATCCCCTGCTGCCTCAGATGGAGAAATTTTCCGCCAGAAATGTTAACATCTCCTCCCTCCGGCACACACACACATTTGTGCCCTGTCTTCCATCTCCTCTATTTGTTATCCCAGCATCTTCAGTCTTTTCGTCTCCACTGCCTCCTCTTTTGCCTATAAATATGTTAAGTCATTGCTGTTGGGTCAAACAACACATCTCCTCTCCTAGTCTGCATCACCCCTTTAAGTTACCGTCACTCTCTTTTTTAATGCCTTTATTTCCTTCCTTACAGAAACTTTGGAATGACTGTTCTGTGCCAAGAACTCTTCTGGGTGCCAGGGACACAAAGACAAATAAGATAAGCCTGTTCCAGCTGGACGATCCATCCAACTGAGCAGCCACTGCACAGGAATGCACTGGGCGTCATCATGGAGGAGCAGCACAGGGCACCATGGGGTGCTAAGCGGAGGCACAGAGCTAGGCAGGGGGGTGGGGCACCCACAGGAGATGAGTGACCTTTAAAGAAGCCAGCCAGCCAGTGGGGGAGCTGGAAGGAGAACAAGTGTGGGGCGCACAGAAAGGTGAAAGCAGGATGGATTTCAGAACCTGTGGGTGGTCTCCACACATTGTTGCTACTTCAGTACTACTTAGAGGCTTACCAGGGCCACCAGTGACTTTTTAGGTTCACACGTCTTCACTGGAACAGCAGTCGTTGCTACCTACTCACTAGCCCATGAATTCTTTCATCTCTTAGCTTCTGAAGACTCTTACCTTCTGGTCCTTTTTAAAATTTTCTAACCGTGCTTCCTTTTCTCAAAAATCTCCCTCTCAAATACTGGTGTTCCCAAGGTCTCTAGATCTCTCCCCTTCCCTTCACCCTCTCCATTAGCAGTTGTTTTTGTTTTTTTGTTTTTGTTTTTGTTTCTGTTTTTTTTAATTCATACAACTTACCCTGGCCGGTGTGGCTCAGCTGATTGGAGCATCGTCCCGTACACTGAAAAGTTGCAAGTTCGATGCCCAGTCAGGGCACATACCTAGGTTGCAGTTTTGACCCCGTTAGGGTGCATGTAGGAGGCAACCAGCTGATGTTTCTTTCTCATATTGATGTTTCTCTCTCTCTCCCTCTCTCTAAAGAGCAATGAAAAAATGTCCTCTGGTGGAGATAAAAAAATCTATACAACTTTCTTTGGACTTTAGTTCTCTCTGCCGTGTATGTCACCTCTTCACTCTGCCTTCCTATATCATTTGCTTTGCGTGAGTCTGAATATGTATTTGTTGAGAATGTGAGTGTAAATTATAGGACTCGTGAAGGACATTATAGATTCTGCATGCCCTTGTGTCATTCATGAGCTAATGGTTTTTGACAGTGCCAGGTGGAAGCAGTTGGGTAATGCTGGGACCTCCTTGTGCCTGTACCTACGAACAGCTGGGGGACAAATCTGCTTTTAGTTTCTAGAGCTCTGTTGGGCTGTTAATAAAATCCTGTTATGTATGTTTTCTGGGAACATGTGTTCTTGTTGGGTTACATTGTTGTAGATTCTTCTTTTTGGTGAATTGCCATATAATGAAAATAACCTGCATTTGTATTGTTAACCTTGTTAGAGCAAAAAATTGAGTCTGTATATTAATTCAGAGTTACCTTTTGGGATGCCATAAGGAGAAAATTAACTGCTCTTTTTAGAATGTTTACATGTCTGCCAAATCTCCTGCAGTGTGGTCACTAACGCTGTTTACCAGTTATCTCCAGTCCTCCTCCCGGGCAGAAGGCTGTTCACTGTCTCCCCTTCCTTACCAGCCAGTGACCCTCTAGATTGTGGAAGCCCTGTCCTCCCTGGTGACACGTGAAGCCAACCCAAAATGGACATGCAGAGTGTGTGACAAATAAAACGATGTTACCGCAGCATAATATAGCCTGTCCTTACTGATGCGCAGTTGTAAATTTTGTCAGTGTTTGAAAAATTAAAGTTAATGGTTGCGTGGGGCATAAAAGTGGTTTTAGATATTCTGAGTATCCCAGACAGTATGTTGGTACTGTGAAGCAATAATTCTCTGGTGGATGAATGTTCTAGCTTAGGTGGGTTTCACTATGTTATCTGAATTTCTAATTAGAGTCCTTTAATATAATCACCATTTTGTGGCATTACAGGCTCTCCCAAGTATTATGAAATAGATGTAATCTTTTCCTTTTTTATTGAAAAATGGAAACAGATGAGTAACTGAAAGATTTAATAAGGATAGTCAACAGATGTTGCCAGGTGCTGTGGAAGACTTTGGGATTTAATGGTAACCAAGATAAAACCTGGGAATTTAATCTAGCAGAGGAGATAAACCACAAAGTAGCAGGTGATAAATGCTATTACAGGGGGAGTTTAGGATGTTAAAGATAGGAAGGGAGGACTGTCTAACCTTGAGTTGTGGCATTGAGAAGTTTTCCTGGGGAGGTGACTGTTTATTCAGCTGAGGTTTGTCATACACCTGCTCTGAGCCAGGTAATGTGTATGTTGGAGATAATGGCAGAGGAGAAGAGCATGGTCCCCACCCGTGCAGAGCTGTGGGTCGGAGCTGAGACTGAAGGACGAGTGATTAGCGGAGTTAGCCACACTTTCCCGGAAGGTGGAAGCCTGTGTGCAAAGGCAGGGGGTGTACGATGAGGCCGAAGAGGAACCAGGGACCAGAGGACGAATGGCCTTGCACACTATAAGAACTCCAAACATACTTGTTGAGTAATGGCCAGTAAATTAATTGTGCGAGATAACAAACACATTTCCTAGAAAGGAAATATCTTATGAAAAATAAATTACAAAGATTTTGAATGCTGCCTTTGATTAAGAAACTTGTTAAATTAGGAGCTGCCTTTTGGGAGAATAAAGAGAACTTTTAGATAGGAGGGCCTACATGTCAATAGAGCAGAGGCTTATGTATTTGGCAAACCAGGGTAGTTTTATAGCTTGTGATATTGTTGGGAAGATAAAGAGGAGTCAAGGATGATTTCAGAGTTTTGGGCCCAATTCTAAGTCAAGGAGGACAGGTATAGGAACTGCGTTGGTGTTGTCCTTAAAGGAATGGGCTCTGGAGTCCCCTGGCCCAAGTTCCAATCTCAGATCAGCTCCTTCTAGCTGACATTTAATGGCACTTTTCACATGTGTGAGCTGGAGATTATTCATAACTCATAGGGCAAGGGTCCCCACTGCCCAAGCCACGAATCGTTGGTGGTCCATGGCTGTCAGGAACCAGGCCGCACAGCAGGAGGTGAACCGTGGGTGAGAGAGGGAAGTGTCATCTGTATTTACAGCTGCTCCTCATCACTCACATTACTGCCCGACCTCCGCCTCCTGTCAGATCAGCGGTGGCATTAGATTCTCATAGGCGTGCGAACCCTACTGTGAACTGCGCATGCGAGGGATCTAGGTTGCGCGCTCCTTATGAGAATCTAGTGCCTGATGATCTGAGGTGGAGCTGAGGCGGCAATGCCAGTGCTGGGGAGCGGCCGCAAATACAGGTTCTCATTAGCAGAGAGGTTTGACTGCACAGAGGCCATAATAAGTCAATCGCCTGCAGACTCATATGAAAACCCTATCAGCGAGTGGCAAGTGACAATTAAGCTGCATCTGGTGGCAGGCTTTACAGTGGCAAGTGAGTTGATGTACTTCAATGATACAGCTGCATCTGGTGGCAGGCTTTACGTCAGAATCTGACACTAGTTGCAGGAAAACAAGCTCAGGGCTCCCACTGATTCCGCATTATGGTGAGTTGTATAATTATTTCATTATATACTACAATGTAATGATAATAGAAATAAAGTGCACAATAAATGTAATGTGCTTGAATGATCCTGAAACCATCCTCCACCCTGGTCCATGGAAAAATTGTCCTACACAAAACCAGTCCCTAGTGCCAAAAGGGCTGGGGACCACTGTCATAGGGTGCTTGTGAGGATGAAACAAATGTGGGAAAAAGAAAACATAGTAAATAGTTACCTGTAATTATGCTTGATATATACTCTACTCTTACTGGGAGCTTCTTCAGGGCAAGATCGGGTCTGTTTTATTTGCTGCTCTGTTCCCAGCCCTAGTGGAAGCCAGGTACATAAGTGCAGCGAAACTCCCAGTAATGAAATAAGGGGGGAGGGGTTCCGTAGGGGAGGAAATGTAATTTCCCCTCTGCCCTTCTCAGTTCCTGGCTGAGCCCGTCCCCTGCCATCGTAATAAGAGACAGATTAATAGGAGTAAAACAGAAGTTTAATAATATATATACGTCCTGTATACATGGGAGAGGCCCAGGAAAACAGTAATTCCCCCAAATGGTACAAGACATCACTTTAAATACCTTCTTCAGCTAAAGACTCAAGATGTTGCGAGGGAGAGGTGATGGTGGTGAGAGAGCCAGTTAGGGGAGGTTTCCAGGAAAAGCAATAAACAAGGGTAAAGCTGTTAATACTGATTTAAATCACTGCCTTCTCCATGAATAAGAGTTTCTAGACATTCAGAGGTCCTCTTCATTGTGGCATGGAGAGGGAGATACCCTTACAAGTGGAAATTTCCCTTATAAATGTAAATATCTCTTACAAAAGGGTAACTTTTATTAGGTTTTCAGAGCTTTTCCTGTGTTTGCCTTTTCTTAAAAGTAAGTAGATAATTCTTATGCCAAAGAGGCATATTTTGGGGGTGGGGTTATAGTCCACTGCCCTTCAGTTCCGAAGAGAATTTCATTGCCTAAAACCAAGGGGCATTTCTGTAAAGGTCCAGAAATAGCGGGGGCAGCACTGCGAAGTCAGCTGGCTGGGACTTTTTGTGTCCGGCTGCGGACGCAAATCCTTGGTGGTTGCCCATGCCAGTTTCATTATCAGGTGGGTCAGCTCTGTGTCCCCTACCTGGCTGAGACTTTTGAGCCAGAGGGGCAGTGTGCAGGGAGCTTTGTTGTACATGGGAGGTATTTGTTGGGCAATGCGTAACGTATTCGCTTTATAGGGCTGCCGGAAAAAATTACTATAAACTGGATGGCTTAATACAACACATTTATTTTCCCACAGCTCTGGAGGCCAGACGTCTGAAATCAGGGTGTTGGCAGGGCCGTGCTCCCTCTGAAGGCTCTTGGGTAGAATCCATGCTTTGCCTCTTCCAGCTCCTAAAGGTGGCCGCTGGCGCTCCTGACGGGAGAACGGATAAACAAAGAATTAGAGCAGAGGCTTATGTATAATCCTTTTTTTGTTTGTTTCAGCATCAAGGTTTTGACTTAGCAATTTATCTGAGAAAGGACTGTTGACAGGCAGCCCCAGTATAAGAAGCAGAGCTGAGAACCCAAAACGCAGAGGACGCAGGACAGTGGAAGAGCCTGCAGGCTTTGGCTGCAGACCTGGACACTCAGTTGTTGCGACAGCCTTGGGCAATTTGCTCGTGGTCTCAGAACTCCCGTTTCTCCATCTGTAGAACTGGGGCGATGATATCCAGCTCCCGAGATTCGTGGGGCTGAAATGAGATGTAATGGAAGTTTACCCCCCAGGGCCTGGTCCGTGTGGGTGCTCATTCCTGTTCCCTGCCTTAAATATGGTGAGAGGCAGGAGTGCAAGAGTGTTGTAGGAAGAAACGAATCCAGCTCTCAAAAGAAACACTTGACCGTCGTATGGAGAGTGAGCGTTGCTGGGTGTGAACAGACCCAGGCACTGGCGATCCGTTTCAGCTCAGGGCCTCCTTCCTCAGGAGGAAATGGGTCGGTAGGATCTTAAGAGCTTCCTCAGCCCTACTCTCACCCTCCTCCCCATCTAAAACTCCACGGTCGTATTTGATTTGTCTAGACACATTAGCATTCTTAATCATTTTAGAGTCATTTTATTTCAAAGTGGAAAGAGGAGTTTGTTGTTAGGCCATGCACGTCTGATTGCATTTACATGACAAACTGACGCTGGAGTCTGTTGTGGTTAATTTTCGATTATTCCCATGTCCTACTTTTAATAGACAGCCAGTGGAAGAACTCTGAGCAACTGTGTAGCACTTATTTCTCATATCTCCTTCTATTGTTGCCTTTATCTTTTGTTTCCGTCGGGGTCATTGTGACGGAAGAAGTGGACCTCTGCATTTCTGGGTAGTCTTTGATGTGGAAAAATTCAGTTTATACCCTCTGAACATTCTGTTGCTGACCTACTGTTTATATTCTTTACTGTCCAATGGTTTTTGTTCATGGAGAGAAGCCTCTTTTACCATGTGTATTTTAGTGTTCAAACTATTAAATTTATATCTAAAATCAAACTTTAAGGATCCATTTCTTAAACAGTTCTTCCATTTACTTCAGCATTATTATAGACTTAAATTTCTTTTAACAATTTAAATGGCAGTGATGATTCTTTTGAATACCCCAAGCCCTATAAACAGCAAATGAAGATCCAGTGATTAGAAAACATGCAACACACTTAAACATATTCGCCAGTGCCATGAGGGTTGATTTAGTGTTCTTAAACTTGCTTGTTTACTTTTCTCAGGCCTGTAGCAGTATATAGTTTGATAACTTCTCCTGTTAGAGCAACACACATTTTAATACTTTCCTAGGGATGCAGCAATACGGTAGTATAATTCTACAATTACAGAAACATTAGCAGAGCCAGAAAAATAGCCCGTCCAGCTGAGACGACAGGATCTAGCGATCAGTCGATTGATTTTCCGTCATCTCTTTGTTCATCAAATCCAAGCAACTGGCCATCTGGCTATAGGCCCATTTCTATATTTCTCCTGTTTGTTACGTCAGTAAGATTTGGAGTCATGCTTCCCATACAGGTCCTAGTTTTGGGAGGCATGCTGCTCCCCTCAGAACATTTTATTCTCCAGATTTTGCCTGGCCAGCATTTTCATGGACCATTGCCTTGTCACTCTCATTGTTGCCAGGTCTCTTTGCATCATTGGAGTCTTATATAGGCTTATGACTATCTGACTGCGACTGGTGGGGCCCTCTAAGGTATCATCTCCTAGGATATGAGGGGTGAAGCCTGCAGTTAGGACATTTAGCCAATTCATCACCGAAAACTGGTTCAGTTTTCTTTCCCCCCGGTTATAAAGAGTGTTAAGGACTTTCCTATTATCATTTATACTCTACCTTTGCTAGGAATAGTATTACTAAGTTCCCTGCATTTACCTTTCTCTGTTTAAACAAAGAAATATTTAGAAGTAAAACACTTAGCATTCTTTCATTTATTACAATTTTTAAAAAAAAACCACCAAACCGATAGATACCCTTCTCCCTCTTGCATAACACTTTGTTACATACTTTTCTTATTTGGATATCATTATGCGATCCTGCCTTTCACACTGGGATAGCGTTACTGCCTTTGACGCCCATGTTGTCTGCACCTTGGCCAGTGATTTGTCCTTTCAGCCCTACCCCTGACCTCCTTGAATACCTTCTACTTTTCCGGCAGTTCTAGGCTGGGCCTCGCCCATCCTTCATTTTCCCTTCTCCAAGATATGTCATTGTTTGCCCTCTAAGAATCCCTGGTTCCTGCCTTTGGAGAAGAGCTTAAAACCCAAGTCTGGGTGCTAGTTTTATGTAACAGGCACTCACATGAGGTTGACTCTGTGCCAGGTATTATTCTAAACTCTTTACAAACACTGTCTCATTCACTTTTTGTAACAGTTCTCTGATGTGTATACTGTTATCGCCATTTAATAGATGAGGAAACTGAAGCCCAGAAAAGATAAGTAGCTTGCCCAGGGTCGCACAACTAGCAGGTGGCCCAGCCAGAATTTGAATTCAGGAAGCGTGGCTCTGCATTTGTCTGGGCCGCTCGGCTGCACATGAGTGTCGTTGGCATGGCAAGAAGCTGCCATAGCCACTAAGCTCTATCTAGGTCCGAGCTGGGAAATTTTTATTTTATTATAGGTTTAGTTGATTTTTTCGAAGAAATTAACGTTTCATGTACTATAAAACATTATCAGTTGTAGACACACTCTTCTTTTATGAACTAGGAAGAAAAAAAAGGCAGCAAACTCGACTAGGACACAGTGCACATGCTGAGGACCCTGGGCGAGTCCTGCGTGGGTCATACCCCCTCCGCAGCTTCGAAATTCCTCTCCTCTGTCACCGAGGGCGGGGGGGAGTGGGGGGTGTCGGGCGCGTTCTCCTGCCCTCACTTTCAGTGCTTGCCACCTGACAGCAATCCTTTCGCCCGTTTAGCATGACACAATGTGGAAAGCTCTGTCTGCCACCAGGATTCTTCCTTTCTTAGGTCCCGTGGAACAGCTGGTTAGGGCATTGCAAGGAAATATGGACCGCAGATACTGGCTTTTGACAAAATGAGTTTTATACCCCGCAGCCCTGTTTGCGGGCCTGTGTCTGCTTGTGCCTGAGCACTTTGCGAGCACACAAGCACTTCCAGTTTCAGCACAGAATGGGCTGTAGCCTTTTGAAGGCTTCTTCAATGGTGTCTCAGCTCCACGTGAGAAGTACCCATAGTGCACATCAGTCCGTTGACATGGCGGCAGTGCGAACTATTTTAACCAGTTCAAGTTGGTATTGTGTTTTTACACCCTGTTCTTATGGTATGAGGTTTCCTCTGCCACCAAGACGTTCTATTACAGGGTGACTCAAAAGAAGGAAACCCTTCCAGAACTGTATTACCCAGTAACTAGGTTGAACACCAACATGTAAATGTTCACCAAGTTTGGGGGCTGCCCTTCTATTTCTCAACTTTTTTTCTAGAAAGTGACGACCCCCTGGCAATCCGTTTTGAGTAAATATTTATATAACCTAATTCCTAAGTACAATTTTTGAAAGGCTTTAATTCCCTTGGACTCTGCACCCCCTTGCTCTCCCTCTCTGCCCCCTGAAGCGACAACTAGATACAATGCTGGTTACTTGGTACTTACCAAGTTGGCAAATCTTAGATAAAGGTGATGGTGAGTGTTTTCTTTTTATTTCTGCCGTTGGAAGGGCTTGACTGGGTACATATTCTCGATCATGTTTTTATCCAGCGGGATCTAAAAGTGTGGACAGCATTCATATCCTCAGTGGGTAAGTGACAACTGGCTCTCGCGCTTGGTTGTTACGTAACCAGAATCCGTTTTTTCCAGCATTGTTATTTTCCCGCCCCTTCCTTCAAATGTCACGAAAGCACCAAAATATGGAGGGTGAGATTACATCAAGGGTGGAAACCTTAAAATAATATTTCAGGATATTTCTAGCCTCGGGGTGTGCTGTCTTCCTGTTGCTCTGTGTTTCGCCAGGCTCTGTGTTCTTTTTTAGAGCACTTGCCATGGTCGTGCTGCCACCTCTTCACCAGCCGTTTCCATCTCAGCCTTCAGGCGGCTTTCAGATATGTTGGTTGATGGGGGCCCCTCTCTCTCTCTCTCTCTCTCTCTCTCTCTCTCTGGGTTTTTTTGTTTTTTGTTTGTTTGTTTGTTTGTTTTTTAGTTTAACAAGTTTAAAGTACAGATTATATCTCTACTCCTCCCAGGACAATACCAGCTTCTCTGTGCAAGACAGCCAGTGCAAGCAAGTGTCCTTGCCAGGCCTGGCACACAGGGCTGACATCACACTCTAGGCACCATCTCTTAAGAAATGAATTGTACTAATTACTTTCGAATAGGAAGAAGTGGGATCATGGTGATGCCTCAAGCACAGTGGCTATAAAACCTGACTCTTCACCAGTTTATTTTCTAGTCTGACCATGTGTCATGTGGGAGGGCGTTGGCAGTTTCCTCAGAGTTACCTTACTGCGAGAACTATCCATAATGGGTGGGCATCATGGTGGTGTTCCCCCAAACCCACCAGTTTGATTGCTACATAAGTACCCCATAAAAAAGTGGTGGTCAAATATTTAGTCTAATTAGGCTCATTCAGCCCACGTGATGGGGAGATGCTCCTTTGGCCTAGGAGACAGGCCTGTATGGTTATCTCAGAACTGTGGCTGATGATTCAAATTATGAATAGGTCCTCCATCTATTCTATTGTAGATCATTACTGGTTATATATTCACTATCATTCTATCATTCTAAGGAATAAAAGTAATTATTACAGTCATGGGAGCCTCAACAAGCATTGAGTGCTTTCTGTGTTCCAGGCACTGGGTTAAGAATTACATATGTATTATCTTAGTTAATTCTCAAAGTGATTCTGTGACATCAGTCAGAGTTGTTACCGTGTGGATGAGAAGTGATTCTCATAGGTTAAGTGACAGTGGCAAAAAGGTCCAAGACCGCAGCCAGCAAGGCGAAGCCAGGTTGCTGATCCAGGTAGACTGGCACCAGGGCAGGGTTGGGGCACCCCGGCCACGGGCGCTGGTCCTTACGAGGCTCTGCCAGAGAGGTTGGAGACTTTGTCTGGAAGACATTCTCACAAATGGTGCCAGAGTATTTCTGCTGTGTAAATTTTGAAGAAATCCTAAACCTTTGAAAAGAGCATTTTATATTTGGTTCTTCAGCCCTTTGAATTCATTTGAAAGGAATCGTCTAAAGTAAACAAACCATGGTACAGTTATATTCTCTCCCATTTATTTTCTGTTTTATTCTTATTTTATTTTAATCTTAGAAGCTTTTGTCAGAATTAGTGGCTTACAGAATCTCCCCTCCTTCCCTTCATTAGGAACCAAAGCCTCCTTACACTTGCCCTTCCAGCTTCAAGGGTGAATGACATTCAGGAGCCTCAGGGGAGCCTGGGACAGAGGCTGTTTCCTCAAAGCCACCTGTCAGGGACTTGCCACCACAGCACCTTATAGCATGTTAATACAACAGTCTGCCCCTCATCCACGAGAGAGATGTTCCAAGACCCCCGGTGGATGCCTGACACCATGGATAGGACCAAACCCTCTGTATACTATGTTTTTTTCCTGTACATGCATACATACATACCTATGATAAAGTTTAATTTATAAATTAGGCACACTAAGAGATTGACAACAATAAAACTATAATAAAGTAGAACAATTGTAATATACTGTAATAAAAGGTATGTGAATGTGGTTACTCTCTTCAGAGGATCACCCGCTAAAGTCTTCACTTAGGCCCAGTGCTTTCTGCTACCACACGTTGCTGTCAATCAGATTTTCTGTTCATGTCTTCCACCCACAAGTTCAGTGCCTTTTCCATCTAACCAAGCTCTTACCTATGCCCTGTGGCCATAACTTTTGCACTTTGAGGTGTGACCCCCCAAACTAGCACTGATTTCTTTTTCCTCCTTCACAATTTCACAGATAGCAGATTCATTCTTACTGTTGATCTTAGCAACCTCAGCGTGTAATTTCTTTTCTTCCTTTATTAAGCTGAGAACTTTCACCTTTCCATTTAAAGGAAGCCCATTGCAACCTTTCTTTGGCACATCCAAATTGCCAGCATCACTCCTCTTGTGGTTTGGGACCATTATTAGGTAAAGTACGGGTTACTTGAGCACAAGCACCGTGAAACCGAGACAGCCAATGTGATAACGCAGAGCGTTACTCTGTGACCGATGACGGGGAGGGCGTCTACAGTGTGAACATGCCGGACAAAGGATGAGTCACGTCCTAGGCAGGGTGGAGCTGGACTGGGAGAGCTTTCATCACACTACTCAGAATGGCGGGCGATTTAAAACTTACGAATGGTTTATCGCTGGAATTTCCCATTTAATATTTTCAGACTGCAGTTGACCTTGGGTAATGGAAACCACAAAAAGCAAAATTGTAAGTCTTGGGGGACTGCAGTAGTCATTAATTGGATACTATGCGTAGGAGGGATTGCCTTTACCTGTTAGGAAGGGTAGGGATGTGTCTCACCTGGAGAATAGCTCTGCCCTTTTGATTCAGCTGATAGCCGTAACGTTAAGCGTATGTGCACTACTGTGGTTGCACTTTTGCTGAGGCAGCTGCTATAAAGATGTGTATGACTTTAGGGCAAGTACCACTGGCAGTTCCTGTCAGCACAAAAATATAATTTTACCAAAATGGTCTTGGTTGTCTAGGGCATAAACTGGCATTATTTCTCTTTGGCTTGCTTCAGATTCTGTTTGCGAAGTGGCAAGCTCTTTATGAAACTAGAGAGCAAGCTTCGTTATTAGGGACCCCTCAGTCGTCTCCTCTAATTCAGGTAGTTTAAAAATGGAACTATGAGAGCTAATTGGATGTGGGTACCGATAATTGTCATACCTTTGTTATAAATGTATAGTCATCTCCTGAGTGTTTTGAAAAGTGGCTTTGGAGACTGGGTTGGTGCCACCGGGGACTTACAGAATCTCTGAGTACTAGTTTTCATTGTGTAACAGAAAGCTCTCCGCCACAGTTAGGAGGCACTGAACTTGCAGGACCAGAGTCTCTCCTCTGTTCTGTTCTGAGCAAACTACCCATTAGAAAAATAGATCAGGTTATATGGCCAGAGAGGTGGGTGCCCCTGACATTTCGTAGCCTCCAAGTTCTCTGTGTTCCGTAGATGTGGGATTATCACTGGCTCCGAGAAAAACCAAGGCACATGTGGTGGGGAGAAAAAAATAATTTTCTTCCTGCCTTTCTAAGTTCTTCTGGCTGCACTAACAATCAAATTAACATGAGACAGATTAAGAGGAGAAATGTCCGAATTTATTATTTACGTCCACACAGTAGTTCCCTAAGAATATGAGAGCTGGGGACAGATTGGGCAGTTAAGGCACAGAAGCCATCTTGAGCTAAGGAGAAAGGGTATTGTGGTTTGGGACTTTAAAAGGCAGGAAAGCAATTAACATGAAGATAGAAAAGCAAATGTTTGGAAAAATAGCATTTGCTGGGCCATCTTTAACAGTGGGACACAGAACTTTGATCAAAGGGACCTGGCTAGGCCCCTCCCTTGTCTGTCACACCTAGTTCACATTAAACCACTGTTACCTGTGATGATTGCTCCCTTCCTGGAGCAGGTCCTCTATCTAAATTCTTTCAGGCAGTTAGGGGGAAGGTCAAAGGCTTTTCCTCAGTCTTTTCATTGCTTACTAACTAGCTTAAAATAATCAATATCCCGAAGAGACCTATTTTGGAGTGGCCAACTTCACTCCCCTCACATGCTTGGGTTTTTAGGTGGTGGCAGCGAGGGGAAGGACCAGGCAGTTTGCTGGAGAGGATGAGACCTGAGCTGTGACTTGGAAATGATATCCCGGCATGTGGTGATAGAAGTATGTGAGAGCGCTGAGTTGTCCTCCAGCTCTGGAGACAGAATTTGTGAGGCAAGTGTAGCATTTGGGCTGTAATGCTTTGCAGTCAGAGAGACCGGAGGTTACATTCTGCCTGTACGCCCTTCCTGGGCCTCGCTTCCCTCTTTGTAAAATCGAAAAGTGACTGGAGGATTAGGTGAGGTGGTATAAGGATGATGGCTGGCCACATAGGATCTACTCAGAAGACGTTAGCTCCTCCCCCCACACCCCACACTCTCCATACCCATCTTTCCTCTTACCCCGATGAGGAAATCAGTATTCCGAGAAATGAAATGGCTTGCCTGGGTGGCAGATTTGGGGCTGCGCGGGATCTTTTCAGTCCTGCTGTCTCTGCCTCCCAAGAGGGCTGCGTGCTTTACAGTTGTGCGGCCCCGTGCGGCTCTGGTGCAAGGCCATGGGAGCTTCCTCGTCCGCATACTTGGGTCTGGTTGTGTTGTTTTATGTACAAATAAAGGCAGCTGATTTGTCTCAGCAAAGCTGGCCTACTCCTATGATCCGCTTCGGTTAGGGTAGAGGTACCATTGTAAAAGCTCTCTTGATATGTATTTGGCTGTTTAAAAATATATTCAGAATATATCCTTTTTAAAGAGAGGCTTGTACCTCTGTGGCCTGTCTGTCAACCTCTTGTAAACTGAATCATTTTCACATTGATTTATGATCTAGTATCAGTTGTGTTGGAGTGTTTTGGTCTTCGGTTGTCAGGGGCACCTACATTAACTCTTTGTTTCATTCTCCAGGCTATCTGTCAGGAAGGTAATAAACTGTAAACAAGTATATAAGTACACCCAGAAGTTTTAAGGCAACAAATAAAAAGTCTTTTGTAACATCATGATCCTATAATTTATATGTTTAACAGCATGTTATACTGCATGCCTCAATTTCTAAATTAAGGAACAAAATTATTACTGTTGATGTATATTTTCTTGCCTAGCTCAGCATACTGATGCTTTGGTTACAGTTTATCCCTAATCGTGATCAACGTGCTGCAGACAGCCATCAGAAACCAGGATGCATGCAGCGCCTTTTATCGGCCTCCTAATTCTCCGAAAACCAATTGAAGGTGGTTTGTCTTTCAGTTAAAGGTTGACTTTCCTGTTGTTTTCACTTCAGTAAGGAGTAAAGAGGTATCACAAATTTTACTGTGTATAAACTAAGAAACCCACATACTAGAGATGATAATTTTGGAGTTTATAGGATTTACCCAAGCATTCAAGTTGTTTAGAGAAATGTGAGTTGACCATTACCAGATAAATTTTTACCTCCAAGTGGCTGCCTTTTCAAGTCTTTTCACAAGTCTGCCTGTTTTCTAAATTTGGAAAAATCTGTGTATTTGAGGCTTGAAAAAGATAGTTTCTTGGCAACATGGAAGGATGAAGAGGAACAAATTAAGTAAGAAGCATGCAGTGATTTGTTATGTTCTGTTTTGAACACCATCCTAAATAAATGTGGGCATTTTTAAAACTGTTTATAACATCTGATAAGTTTTAAAAATAACGAAAACAAGAGTGGTGTGTTTTTCCTGCTCTGTGCCTTTTTTCTGTCTCCCCACATTACATTGTTGCCCGCTTCAAGAACATGTGTGGGAATTTGTAATTAAGAATGAATTAAAAGTGTCCGTCTGCATGGAGGACTTTCTGCTCCGTATTTAATTAGAAAACATTGCCTTGATAAACAGAAGGATCAATTTTAAAGAGAAAACAGAATTCACCCTCTTTTTAAGCATCTATAATTTATTTAACCTTGGCAGCATTTTGCATCCATTATGAGTCTGTACATAAGGAAATGCAGAAGTGGCTACTGCCCCGATTTAAGTCTAATCAAGTGCTGTAGCTTGTGCCAGCTTTGTACCTTTGCTGGTGAGGAATAGTGAGTGGGGACGGAATGGGAAGTTTCGTAGTGAGGCTGTTCCCTGGGCTGGGCTGAGAAATCCAGCAGGGACCCTGGCTGCTCTGCCACATTCTTTTGGTGAAAGCAAGCCACAAAACCAGCTAAGATGGGGGGTGGGAGGCAGTGAATTTATCCCTTAGCGGGGAGGAGCAGCATGAGCACACAGGGATAGAAGAAATTTCTGCTGTCCTTCCTTGGAAATAATTATTTATATAAATTAAAGGAGTATTCATTTATGGCTTAGATACTATATTCCATCTTTTCTGAGGTGCATTCCCCCCACCCCACCATGTTTTAATATCCCTGAAGCCAAGATGTGCTTATGTGAGGCCATCTTATCACCATTGACTGGACTGCACCGATACATTGTTGCCATAACCTGCAGTTATGCAGGTGTGGACATAGCAGTTGTGTTCAATGTATGTTGTTGGTGATACAGATGTCCAGGTTACTAACATATGAAAGGTCTGCAGAAATTTAAATCATGAGTCACCACTGAAACAGAACATTCTTGTGTGCATAAAAAGTCATAGAAACAGAGCAACAGGATGTCATTTTGATACTAGTGAAGCAAATTTTTGTTTGAGGAATGACCACAGTTCATACTTTTTGCAAAGAAATGACCAAGAGCTTTGCTGGACCTGAGATGGAAGATAAGTAGCTGAAGCTGCGTTATAGAGTTAAGGAAAAAGCATTGCCTTCCAGATGATAAATTATGCAACTTGAAAACAGGAGAAATTGGTAGATGGCTTCAAAGAGATGAAAGGAATTTCAAAGCAGTAAGTGGCGGGTGCGCCCAATTCCCAAGTGGCACAGGACTGTTGTTGAGGTGTAGAACACCCATTTATCAAAGTCCCTGCCAATTTAGAATGGTAGCTGCCTATTTTCTCGTGATTTGTGATTTGAGGGAAAATTGAGTTTAGACAGATAGGAAATGCTGATAAAAACCCAGCATTCTTTAAGAGACTCTGAAATTTTTCTGTAATGTTAAAGGTGCTAAAAAGAGATCAAGATCATGAGCATGTGCTATGAAAGCAGTGATTGTTGTGGTACTTTGCCCAATTGCTGGTGGTTGAAAGTTGGAGTTGTAATAATCATAAACTAAAGCAATTCCCAAGAAAGTTCTTCCCTAAAAACATTACTGTGCCTGTGTATATATGTGCTTATGTGTGTGGCACTTTTAGTCACCAAATATATGAGTCCTGGTTACCTAGAGACAATAGGGGAGCCTCAGGTGGGAAAAAATGGACAACAGCAGCTGAATGAAAGTGATTCCGAAGGGTCGGCTCAGCATGTGGAGAGGTGTTAAGAATACCATAACCAGTTTGTTTATTTTTTATGTAGGTGCAAGATAGATATATGATGAATCTAATTATGTAAGTGCAGGAAAGATATATGATAAATCTAATTTTATAAAGTTTTTTTCCAATAATTATAAAATAGTTCTGAGTGACAAGAAAGCATTTTGAGTGACAAGAAAGCATTTTGTTGTATTTTACTTGGCAGCATTTTTCTTAGTGGTGTGCAAATAGAGGGCTTCTTTTGCAATTGATTGCATTTTAGATTTGATAAATATGTGCCAGGCCTAAATATGACCCTAAATTTGCTACTTTTATGGAGTTCCCAGTTTAGGGAACTGGAAGGATTTTTACTCAAGTCGCAGTATGCATTTCAGAATGCATTTTCATTGAGAGGGTGTATATGAAAAAAATTATTAGGCACTTGTATCACTTTTATGGAAGAATAAGCTCCGAATTCCTAACAGCCAGGTCTTAAAGGCATTAAGTGTTAGACTTATTTTCTTGGAGAGATATATTCCCAGCTAATCAGTAAGTTCTGAGGGTATTGTATAGGTCCCATGAGTAACTAGTGAAAGACTTCAAAATCAGTTCAGGCGTGAAACTTTTAGTGGTTAATGACTGTTTACTTTTCAGGGGCTGCTAAAACTCATTCTCATTTTTTTCATAACAATGTTGGCAGATGGTAAATGCTAAAAAACTTTTTGATTTTTTTTTTTTTAGAGCAGTTTTGGGCTCACAGCATAATTGAAAGGAAGGTACAGAGACTTCCCATCTGCTCCCTGCAAACATGCATAGCCTCTTCCATTATCAATGTTCCCTACCAAAGTGGTGCATTGTTATAGCTGATGAACGTACATGGACACAACATTGTCACCTAAAGTCTGTAGTTTGCATTGGGGTTCACTCTTGGTGGTGTACATTCTATGGGTTTTGACAAGTGTAAAAAGACATGTAGCCACCTACAGTGTCATACAGAATAGCTTCACTGCCTTCAAAACCCTCTGTGCTCCGCTGATTCATCCCTCTCTACCCACTAGCCTCTGACAACCACTGATTTTTTTACTGTCTTCATAGTTTTGTGTTTTCCAGAATGTCATGTAGTTGGAATCATTCAAATTGACTTTTTTCACTTAATAACATGCATTTAAGTTTCCTCCATGTCTGTCCATGGCTTGATAGCTCATTTATTTTTAGCACGGAATGGTGTTCCATTGTCCGAATGTACCACAGTTCATCCATTCACTTCATGAGGAACATCTTGGTTGCTTCCAAGTTTTGACAATAAGGAATAAAGCTTGCTATAAGCATCCACGTTTCCATGTGGGCATAAATTTTCAATTATATTGGGCACCAAGGATTGCGTGACTGCTGTATTGTATGGTAAGAGTATGTTTAGTTTTATAAGACACCACCCAGTGGTATTCTAAATTGGCTGCACCATTTTGCATTCCTGCCAACAATGAGTGAGAGTATCTGTTGATCCCCGTCCTCACCAACATTTGGGGTTGTCAGTGTTCAAGATTTTGGCCATTCTAATAAGTGTGTGGCACCACTTCATTGTTATTTTAATTTGCATTGCTCTGACGACACGTGATGTGGAGCACGTACTATATACTTATTTGCCATCTGTCTGTCTTCACTGGTGAGGCGAGTGTTAAGGTCTTTGGCCCATTTTTTAATCAGATCATTTTCTTATTTACCAAGTTTTAAGAGTTCCTTGTATATTTTGGGTAATAGTCCTAATGTCAGGTATGTCTTTTGCAAATATTTTCTCCTGGTCTGTGGTTTGTCTTCTAATTCTCTTGTTATGCCTTTTGCAGAGCAGAAAATTTCAGTTTTAATTAAGTCCAGCTTATCTGTTCTTTACTTCATGGATTGGGTCAAATTCAAGGTCATCTAGTTTTTTCTCCTATGTTGCTTCTAGGCATTTTATAGTTTTGCATTTATGTCTGTGATCCATTTTGAGTGATTTTTTTGTGAAGGATGTAAGCTCTGGGTCTAGATTTTTTTTTTTTTGGCCTGTGGATGTGTGGTTGTTCCAGCACCATTTGTTGAAAAGACTGTCTTTGGTCCATTGTTTTGCCTTTGCCTCTTTGTTAAAGATCAACTGGCTACATTTATGGCGTCTCTTTTTGGGCTCTCTGTTCTGTTCCATCAATATGTCTATTCTTTTGCCAGTACCACAATGATTTATTATAGCAGCTTTATAGTAATTCTTGAAGTCAGATAGTATTAATCCTCCAACTTTGTTCTTCTACTTCAATATTGTGTTGGCTATTTGGGGTCTTTCGCTTCCTTGTATAAACTTTAGAATTTGTCTGTGATCACAAAAATAACTTACTGAGATTTTAATTTTGATTGTATGGAATCTGTAGATCAAGTTTGGAAGAACTGATGTCTTGACAGTGATGGCTCTTCAATATTGAGAACCTTTCCGTTTTGCAATGTTGAAATTGTAGCTCCAGAATAGATTTAGGCTGAGGCTGCACCTGGCCAGGCAAGTGTCAACCGTTTGGGCCATGGTTTCTAATGAGCTGCTGCTGGAGTTTCTGGGTAGTTTAGTATGAAAACCATGGGTGTAGGTCACTACAGACCCTTGTTAAAGTCATATTCAACTTCCTGAAGTTCTACATTAGTATTTAAGAATGCAGGCTTTGCAATCCCTTTGTGTGTTTCTAATGCTGGCTGTAGGTATCACCTTGGATCACTTCAGGACTTTAGGCAAATAAACCTCTAAATTTTAAGGTGGACTTAATATGAGGATTAAAGGAAATAATCAAGTAAGTGCTTCAAAAGTTGTGAACCCTGATTCCGTATTCCGGCCTTTCCTCTCTCCACCCTTCTCCCGACTTCCTCCCCAATTTGCTTTATGAAGCTCCTTTTTGTAACGTCACCAGTGACTGCTCTGTGGCAAAATACAGCAGTCCCTACATGACTTCTGACGTAGCAGTTTGTGGCTCAGTGGGCCCTGCACCCCTTGAAACGTTCCGTTCTTGTATTGGCTTCTCCTGGACTCCTTCTCCCTGATTGGGATGCTACTTACAAAATTTCCCTTGCTGGCTCTTCCCCATTTGTGTAATCAACCAGGTTTTGATGCTAGGTTCCAGACTTTCTACTATATGGTCTCTAAATACCATTTATATGCTGATGACCACCGAGTGTTTATCCCCAGGCCCGAGCCCCAGACCCTTAGAGACACAGCCCCTGGAGCCCTTCTCTTCTCAAGGACAGGAGTCTCAGTTTCCTTTGCCTCTGTTGCCTTCCCCCTAAATCCTGCCCCTCCTTCCATTTTATAAATTTCAGCAGGTGGTACCGTCATCCACACAGATGATCAAGGAACACACTCAGGCTTTGTGCTCTGTCCTTTCCCTCACCAACTCCCCAGCCCCATCAGCACTTTCTTTTGGCTCTACTTCTAAAATATATCCCATAATCATCCCCTTCTCCCCATCTTCACTGCATCTTCTGGGCTCCTAACAAAGCTTCCCTGCTGGTTTCCTGCACTCGCTCATACCACCTTTTCTTCACACAGCTCCCAGAATGATCTTTTACAACATTAATTAGATTGTGTTGCTCTTGCTTTTTGAAAGCCCATTGTTGGTGGCTTCTGGGCCTCCTATGTTTTGGCCCCTGACCACCTCAGAGGCTCACAGGCCCCAGCTGCACTGGCCTCCTTTCCGTTCTCTGACCGCACTAACCTTGCCTTCACCTCCGCCTGGAGCGCTGCCCTCACCTTCTCCTGGCAGGCGCCTCCCTGTCCTGCAGGTGTCAGTTCGGATGGCCTCTTCGTGGCCTCCCAGGACCACCATGTGCAATTAGTACAACTCTCCCTTCCCCCAGTGCGATCACATCTCTCCATGTGTTGTCTTTGCTGCACATAGCACTCTCTGAAATCACCTTGTTCACTTATGTGTTTACTTACTGTCTGTTTTCTCATAAAAACAGGATGAGCACTATGAGAGCAGCACCCTCATTGTCTCATTCAGTGCAATGTTCTCAGCACCTCCTGCAACCTAGCACTTAGTAGGTGCTCAATACATATTTTTTGATTAATAAACAATGAAATGAGGCTCCTAGCACAGTGCCTGGAGGAAATGCTTAGTAAGCACTGGCCATTATCACTTCGAACATTACATCTTGGTTATACGTCTGCCCCTCTAGCCTGGTTAGCTTCCGAAGAGCGGCAAGGACCGCATTTCAGACAGCTGTGTGTTCCAGAATCTAGTACAGTGATTGGTACATGGTAGGTGTTTAACGAAGACTTGTTGAGTAAGTGAACTTTTGGAAGCTGCCCTTTGTTAGTTGGAAACACTCTACCCGTGATGACCATTTCAGTTACCTTGTGCTCCCTCGTTTATTTTTTGCCTTCGCCTTAGCCTGTCTGGAAGCTTACAGGGTTCCCTCATGTCCGCCGAGTGAGGGGCGTGGCACCTCCCTCCCTGCCCTCGCATACAGCCACTTAATCGAGCCCCTCCCTCTTAGGCCGGTGCAGTGCCTCACTCCCTGCCTTCTGCCTGGGATCCATCGCCCTGATTTCTGGCTCAGCTAGCCGCTTGCAGGTAGTCAGACTGGCCTTCCTGTCCTTCTCCTCCAGCCTACTAATGGGTTGACCCTCCCCTTTCTATATAAATGCCCGTGTGATCCCGCAAATTAAAACCGCCATGACAAGCCGTCTGTTTCAGCAGCTTCTGACCTTGCTCGTCTCTCGCTGCTTCTTGGTCTACATAAACAGAATTTGTGAAGATTAGAAAAATCCCTAATATTCTGTATGGTACAAGTATTTAAGAACATTTCTATGATGACATATTTGCGATCAAGTATTTTGCTCAGCCTAATCTGTCACTCCTGATATAATATTTTGGGGGTGAACTTCCAGCAGTTTTATGAATTGGTCGTGTCTTTGTTTGATTGACAGTTCTAATAACATGTTTTAGCCCGCAAGTTTAGAAAATGTGGCTTTATACTTTGATAAATATCTCTGTGAGAGGGGTCATAGACAGCACACCATAGAGTGACTGTATGTGTTTAGTGAGGATATTGTTTCGTTTCTCTTGTTTATTGTTAAAAAAAAAACAAAAACAGTACTTTAATCAGACTAAGGAGAAATTATATGTATCCAAAATATACCAGATAATTGGATTATTAACACATTGTCTTTTAATAGCATAATGTATATGGTTTTATTAGTTAAACTATCGAGGTATTATCTCCAGGTAAGGGGTCTGACAGTCTGAAATTATATGTAGAGAGAGACGTTGTATGCGCTCATGTGTGTAATGTGATGCTTGCTTGATAAAGACAGTTAAGGTGATAGAATACCGGGGCTGTGTGAGATAGGAAGGGCCAAAGAAATGGTGGTGGAACATAAAAGAAACTAGACTAAACAGGCAGTTCATTAATGAGAAGCTTTTAAAGTCAAAATTAATATTGAGTATAGATGCACAGTAGACTTTCTACACAGCTACCTTGCAACGGCAATCTTAAATTCTGGGTGATTCACCTTTATTTGAAGATAAAGAAGTAGTATTGTGGTGCTGTGTACTTCTTATCCCAATAATTTGATTTGATATGTGACTTTAGAGAAGATTTATAGGCCTAGTGTAACTCTTTCCCTTTTGGTAAATTCAATATAACAACATAGGCCAGAGAACAGGATATTATGTATTTGCAAAGTGTTGTGTTATTTCAAAGCCAATGATTTTCATCCCATGTTCTTAAGATTTTCCTTTTGAGATCAGAATAATTGCAAAGGTACTTAAGAGTTTTTCTGTTTCCTCTATTGTAAACATCTTACATAATTCTAACACAGTTATCAAAACTAAGAAATTAATACCGTACCTGCAGTAGACAGAATTGCATGATGGCCTCAAGATTCCTAAGCCCCGTATGCACACCCTGTGTCATCACCCCCTTCTGTTGAGTGTGGGCAGGACTCATGAATATGATGGGATAGCATGCTGTGATCATGTCACATTATGTGCCAGAAGGGATTTTGTAGTTGCGACTTTGAGTATTCAAATGGGAAATTATCCCAGGTGGGACTGACCTAATCAGATGAGCCCTAAGGAGACTTCAGCAGCAGCAGAAACACTCTTGCTAGGCTAGAAGAAAGCCAGCAGCTCTGTCGTGAATGGTTTGTGGAGGGGGCATGTGGCTCGGACCTGAAGGTATTACCTCTAGGAGCTAAAACCAACAGCCATCAAGAAAACAGGGACCTCAGTCCTCCAGCCACAAGGAACTGAGTTCTGCCAGCAGTGAGCTTGGAAGAGGACCCTGAGCTCCACAGGAGAGCCACAGTGTGCTAACAACTTGATTTCAGCCTTGCAAAATCCAGCTACACTGTGTCTGGACTTCTGACCTACAGAAACTCTGAGATAATAAATCTCTGTTGTTTTAAATTTTTTAAAAAGTGTGTTGCTTTGTGATAATTTGTGATGTAGCAATAGGAAACAAATACAGCACTATGCTATTAACTAAGGCACAAACTTTGTGTGGGTTTCACCAGTTTTCTGCTAATGTCCTTTTTCTGTTTTAGAATCCAACCCAGACCTGTGATTCTTCAATGCTCTTGTTCCTAACAAGTCAAGATGAAGTCACTTCTGATGTTTCATGATAAGCAACCACACAAATCAAGTATCTTGACAGGATGTCACCTCACTGACCGGGAGGAGGGGGTGTAATCTCAACATTTGAGTTCAAGTTTTGTCACGTTAACACCGATTGTAGTGTGGTTTGCTCGAGGACTTGGTGTTTTTTTTGTTCGTCGGGTCCCATCTGCGTCAGAGCATGGCTCATACTCTACATGCCATGCGGGTGCAGAGCTGCAACAGGGTTTAAGAAATTGGCCTCAGGCTCTATTGTCCGTTTTCCACTTCTAACTGTGCAGGACGCAGCTGTCTGAGAAGAATGCAATTATGTGAAGAAATGCCTTCTGCCAGCTCCAATTCCTGGGCTTTGAATTGTTGGTTTGGCTCCTGGCAAGATATTTGCAAATCTTCAAATGGCCATATAGTCATGGCAGTGACCTGGTACTCAGTGCCATCACTTCACAGGTGACAGAGTAGAGACTGTTAGGTTAAAGGTGCGCGGGGTGCTTTGTGGTTCCCATGATGAGAATACATACAGGCTTTCTTGTCCCTACTGTGTTGTTCTTGCTGTCAGCTGGTCAGCCTTTTCAAACATGGCCTATTGTCTTGCCCGTGTCAGGGATCAAGGATGGATTCGGGTACTGTTTTGGTGGAATTTATCCAAGAAATGCCTGTATCGTGCCCGGCCAGCCCCCATATCCCACTGGGAGGCTCTGGGAGGCTCTCCATTGAGGGAATCAGAGTTCCACTTGACCAGAGGCTTCGGAGGCATCCAGTGTCCTACTGCTGAGTCGGAATGCAGGCCATTGGCTCCGGTTTAAATGTTGGGACCAGCCCAGGCAGGTGTGGCTGTGGAGAGAGATGACAGAGCTCCCAGAGGGGGCCTCTGACCATTTACCCACCCAGCCACATGGCACCAGAGGTTATGAGTGGGATGGAGATAGTACAGGTTCAGCTGGGAGTCATGCATTCCTGCGTCATAGACCCAATGATGCCATGACTGTTAATGGTAGCCTGTCATTGTCATATATTCAGAGGACACAGATTAGCAGGGTCTCCTAGCGTGCTTGTCTGGAGGGGAGCTGGAGTGGAGGTGGGCAGACATGAGCCTGATGGACAAAGAGCGGTGGTACTAAAGCTCCTTTAATCCGCAGTACCAGGCCCAGATAGGTGGTGGAATACAAGAAATGGCTCCTGACCTTAAGAAGTGTACATTTTAGTGAAGGTCAGTCACAGAAATAAATATACACACATTCTTTTTGAGGGGTAAAGTGAGGAATTCCACAGCAGAGCTATTTAGGTTGAGTTTCAGAGGATTATAGGCGTTTGCCAAACAGATGGAGCTGGGGGTTTTGGGTACGGGGT